>VDFB02083975.1:0-83338 GCA_007258455.2 Sequoia sempervirens | reverse complement strand
CACATTCCAAAGAGCAATAGACATTTCCTTCAAAGATATCATTGGTAAGTGCATAATCATTTATATGGATGATCTGACTGTCTTTTCCATGAAGAGAGGTGATCATATCTCAAATTTATGCAAAGTTTTCCAAAAATGTAGGGAGTTTGGAATATCGCTCAATCCAAAGAAATGCATCTTTGGGGTTACAAAAGGTAAATTATTAGGGAATATTATCTCTGAGAAGGGGATTGAAATTGATCCATATCATATAGAGGCTATTTTGAAGATTCCACTACCTACTAGTAAGAAAGAAATGAAATCATTCTTTGGAAAGATTAATTTTGTGAGAAAGTTCATCACTGGGTTTGTAGAAATAGTTAAGCCACTGAATGCAATGTCGAAGCAGGAGGCCAAGGTCGAATAAAATGCAAAAGAAAAGGAAGCATTTGCAGAGATAAAGAGGGCTATTGCTGAAGCTCCTGTTTTGGTAAGTCCAGACTACGCTAAACCATTCTATATATATTTGTTTGCCTCTGATCATTCCTGTGTTGCCATGTTAACTCAAAAGTCGGATCAAGGAAACAAGCATCCCATAAAATTAATGAGTGCACCATTGAAGGATGCAGAGTTGAGATACCCGAGTGTGGAAAAGCAGGCTTATGCCTTAGGGCTGTAAAGAAATTCAGGCACTATATCCTCAGAAACAAAATCTTTGCAATAGTTCCTGATCTTGCAGTTAAGTTGTTATTGATGCAGAATGAGTTGGGGGAACGCAAAGCCAAGTGGGTAACCATGTTACAAGAGTATGATATTGAGATATAGCCCATGAAGTTGGTAAGAGGTAAAGGGATTACATAGACAATGGCAAAGATAGGCCCTGACCTTACGGCTCAGAGTTATAATTTAGACGATATCTCTCTTGGAGAGTGGTATGATGATATTGTTCATTACCTCCTGACCCAGAGATGGCCTAATCATCTCAATTCAGTACAAAGAAGGGCATTGCACTTAAAGAGTGACATTTTCATGTTGAAAGGAGTTGTCTTGTATAAGAGAAATCATGAGGGTGTTTATTTGAGGTGCCTAGGAAAGGCAGAATCTACAAGAGAGATGTTGGAGTTTCATGATAGATATGGTACGGGCCATGGATCAACACTTTCTACAACGAACCAGATTCTGAGAGCTGGTTACTATTGGCCTACACTATTCAAAGATACACACAACCATGTTAGGACATGCCATGTGTGCCAGACTACCGCCACTAGGGAGAAGTATTCAGCCCTTCCACTCTAGCCAGTATTCGAGGTAAAACCTTTTGCACAATGGGGAATGGACTTCATTGACCCCATCAATCCACCCTCCTTTGTTGGTCACAGGTATATTCTCACCATTACTGATTATTTTACAAGATGGACTGAGGCCCTTGCTTGCAAGCAGTGTACTTCTGAGGTAGTAATTAACTTCCTTGAATCAAGTATTCTTAATCATTTTGGATGTCCTATGTCTTTAGTTTGTGATAATGGTCCCGCGTTTTCATCTTTGAAATTTTCTAATTGGGATTTTGACCATGGGATTATAATTAAATTTGCATCCAACTATTACCCTCAGGGCAATGGGTTAGCTAATTCATCCAACAAAACTCTCCTGACTATTATTCGCAAATTATTAGAAAGGAATCTGAAGGACTGGCATACCCAACTTAGATTTTCTCTTTGGGAAGATCGTACCAGACATAAAACTTCCATAGGGATATCACCTTACCATCTGGTTTATGGTCTAGAGCCCGTGTTTCCTATACAATTGAAAATTCCTACCCTTCAGTTCATTAATGAGTATTATGAGGAGGGAGATAAACGTGAGGCTAGATTTGTTGAATTATTACACCTTGAGGAAAAGAGGGACGAAGCCCTGGAAAACTTTGCTAAACACCAAGGGGTAGTCAAGAGATGGTTTGATAAAAGAGCCAAGGTTAAAGCTTTTAGGATTTCTGACTTGGTTCTTTACTAGGATAAAGCCCATGACCGTAAGGGAGAGCATGGAAAATTTGATAAAATTTGGCTTGGCCCTTACCAAATCTCAGAAATTCTGGGAGATAATGCTTTTCATTTGAAAACTCTCGCTGGAGAGGATATCCCACTGCCTGTCAATGGGTAGTATTTGAAGCATTATTTCTAGTCTTGAACTGTTTTCAGCTCTTCTCTTGTATATAGTTAGAGTAGGTTTCCCTTTTTTATTTTCTTTCATTTGTTTTGGTTAGTGTAGGTTTGAATTTGGTTTGTTTTGTTGTTGCTCTGCTCCTACTTTGGGGGGTTTCTCTATTTTCACCGGGATGTGTTGCACCTACATGGCAAATATATCATTATCTGGAATTGTTCTAAGTAATTCCGTGGTGAACTTTGGTCTTGTATCTTGAAAGGACGGTTGAAGTCTTTGCTATTGCTAACAATCTCAATGTTTGATTTATAGAAGATTGGTCACTAGTTTTGATTTGACTGTGAAGTACTCTAAAAATCTTATATCTTAAGAATCTTGATGTCACTTAGGAATCCTTGTGAAGTTTTGTCAGGTGAAAAATCCTATTTCTGCTTTAGGGCCATTGTGGTTCTCAGCCCTGAGTGTGAGCTTCATTGTTCACGAGTTGAAATGAAAGAGACATTTAAAAGAATATCAAAAGAAAGAAAAATGAAATACTGAATATCAAAAGAATAAATTCAACTTATTAGGGGTACCTGAATATCTCTACCGGGGCTATGGACGCCTGGTTGGCAGTAGAGCTATGTTCAGGAGAGTCACAGCGATAACCTCGTCAGGGCTATGGACGCCTGACTGGTAGCGAGGTCCTATCCAAGTTGCTTTTGAAGTTAGAATCCTTACGTAGCCTAGCTTGACTGAACTTGGTTTTTGTAGTAACCTAAGGAGGGAAATGAACTTATGTGCACACACTTGGATTTTAGTTTATGGAAGGTTCCGTCTATCCTTTGGTTCTGATTCTTTAAATCCTTGCATTCTGACTTGTTTGTTTGATGGTGAGATTGAAACTAGAGATTCTGGGTTCTCGATTCCTGTTCGTCATCAAATGCTCTAGACCATTTTCCCAGCAGAAGTTGCCATTTTTTGTTCAGTTTTCGCACACACGCCCCGCTGAAAGCAGGGACCCTCTTTCGCTTCGGTTTTGGTTTCTTCGCCCTTTCTTTTTTTGAGGTTTTGTCATATTTAGGCATGTGCTTAAAATTTTATTTTGATTTCCTAAGTGTTTCCCTAGGTTATTCATTGAAAATATTTAAGTTCTAGACAAATTTTGGGTTTTTACTCGGATTCAGGATTTTCCTCCTTGGACGGATTTTCCCGGATCTTGCTTGGATTCTGGTTTTGCCCTGTTGTTCAGAGATTCTTGGTCTTCATGGATTTCTGAGTGGGCTAGATTTCCCTAGATTCTGCCCTATCGTCGACTTCCCAGGTTCTCTGACTGTCCTGTTGATTGCATTAATGGCTTCATGTGTGCTTTGAAGGATATATTTAACTTGATTTTCTGGGATCTTTTGTGCCATTATGCTTACTATTTGCCATCATTTGAGCTGAGGAGTGTTCTCTTGTGATTGATTGGTTGGATTTGGGCATTTGGGTTTGAATTGATCAACCTTAGTGGCGGTTTCTTGTGCATTCCTACATTTTTTCTTTGTGGGCATCATTGGGCTTCGCATTTGCTGCTACTGAGATTGTTTCCCGTCTCACAATGGTATGTTTATTTTCTCTGCCTTTGATTGAGAATTATGAATAGCGCTTTGATGTTATGAGAGCCTGTGGGATTCAAATTCCTACATATTTGATCATTTCATGCTAGGGTTGTTCAGTATTGCGTTATTTGTCATCTCCTAGGCGAGTTTTGAGCTCATTTGTCTATTTGCATTTCGATGAATCTTGCCTGAGAGTACTTACTAAACCCTAGTAATGACTTAGCAGTTGAAACAATTGAATTTTGAGCTTTCCTGTGTGCTAATGGTGGATAAATAGGGTTTCAAACCTGGGACAATGCCATGTCAAGTTATTTCACCTTAAAACGGGCCTGGAATGTAAATAAAATCTATGAAAGGTCCATCCCTGACTTGTCCTGAGTTAAACTCTTTGAAATTCATCATTGATTTGGTGTCTAGGTAAAATCGTGACTCTCTGTCCCTTCCGAATTTCCTTCACTGTGACCCTTCAAAGTCGAGGAGATGTCATATCGATCACCCTGTATTTCGCTAGGAGGCCTGCCTCAATTCATATTTTATCGCCGAGACCTCACCCCAAAAGAAAATCTATTATCGACATGCATTTTCATGTTCGCTTTCGGTGAGACAAGCCCTAGTCACCAAGAGATCATAGTGGGCTCCATTAGTTATACCGATAGTCATTTCAGTCGCTGAGACCCTGCTAAGTCGCCAAGACCTTTCGGCGAGCTCACAACTCTTGTTGAGACCTTCACATCGGTGAAACATTACGTGGTCGCCAGGACCTCTGGTCGAATTCAAACCTATCGCTAGTCGGCAAGACACCGCAACTTCACTAAGACCTCATATCAAAAAACTTTAGTCTGGCCAAAGTGTTTACTTGGACCCTGAAAGTCGGTGAGATGAGAAGGATTCACCGAGACCTTACCCCGACTACCCCTTTGGTCATATCAGTATATTTACTATATCTTCGGTCAGCGAGACGTTACACCAAAACCACCAGGTCTTGTCAAAACCTTTTCTGATGACATCCTTCACCGTGACCTCGCAGAGGTCACCATGACTTCTCAGCGAGATGACTAACTCCTGCCGAAACCTTTGGTCCCAGATTTCCATGTTGCTTTTAGAGTTCTTCCTTATCCACAGATTTCCATTGAGTCTTGATTTCTCTGAAATCTGTCGTCTCTCTGATTTCCTGAAATTGCAATCTGGCTCGTTCTTCACGAAAATCTGTCCCTCACAGATTTTCCCAAAAGTTGATGAAATGTAAAGGAATATGGAATAGCATGATGTGTTAGTGATTTTCAATGCATTTTATGATTTATTCATGCTTCCTTATGATCCCCCAAGTGGTTTATTGATGAAAAATGATCAGGTTTAATGGTTAAGTAGGTGTTTCCTAGTTATTCCGTTGGAATCCAATCGATCTAGAATTTCCTGAAATTCCTCTCTAGCTCAGATTCTGCAGATGGTCTTGAAACCCAAAATTTGTTGTGATCGTTTCATATGAAATTTAATAACACCTTGACTATATGAGATACATTCTAATGGTGTTTTGATGGATTAACATTCTCTTTCTTGTGGTTTTTATTATGTTTTCATGTTGAGTGCAGGCTGAATCAAGCAAGGCAGCAGCTAGTTCCTCAATGTCTGATGCAGAGAGGATTAAACTGGACATTAAGAGCAAGGTCCTTGAGAGTAAGATCACTTCTGTCTGGTCAGAATTCATTGATACAAATGTTGGCCTCTGGGACTATGAAGAGTTTAAAGAAAGAATGGCAGCTAAGGATTCTCCTTTGGTGGCTAGAAGGATGATGGAATCATGCTTGTTCTATGTTGCTGGTTTCCCTTCTACAGTGCAGTGTTATGAGATAGTCCTTGAATGCACCAGGCACTATGATCAAGATACATAGAGAATAATTGGTCCTCAAGGGAGAGTTGTTGCAAATCTCAACCCGGTCTCCATTGCCCAAACCTTTGATATGCTGGATAGGTCTCATGTGGTGGGATTCACCATTGAGGCAGCTCAAGAGTTCTATGATGAACAGACTATGAAGTCACAACAGCTTATCAATTCCTAGCTAGAGAAGCCCAAGTCTCACTATTCTAAGTTGCCCAAGCAACTATTCCAAGAAAAATTCAAGAAGGAATATTATGATGCCATCACTCTTCTCAACAGGGTAGTGGGATTGAACAGTACTAGAACGTTTGAGAATTGGATGTGCCTGTGATTGTGAGGATGGAGCAAGAAAAGATTAATTACCATTGGGCAGGGGTCATTAGCCAAGTAATTCACAAACAATTGTAAAATGTGTTGCAAACAAAGACCTTCACGATGACTTCATATCTGGTCTATGCACTTGCAAGATTCCATCCCTACAAGGGATTGGATACAAAAGGAATTTTCAGACAGGATATCATCTATGAGGTTTACCCTCAATTGTATTTAGGGAGCTCAGACTATAGGAGGGAAAATGATGCATTCACCATGCATATCACCAGAATGCTTCAAGAAGCAGAGCATGTCAGGATTTCAGACTTAGCTAAAGAACTCATCAAGAAGTATGGGTCGTGGTTTATTCGGTTCCCAACCTTCTCCTACATTCGGATTGATGGCTACCAGAGGGCCCCATACAGACTTTGAAGGTATCCCATTGATCCCATTATATTGTTGGAAATGACTAGGCAAATCTGTGACTTTGATGCCATTGTAAAAAAGAACAAGCATAAGACTAGTTTTGGTGGAGATTTCCCATTAAGGATTGGCACTGGAGAGGTTTTTCCTTCCATTGGTTCTGCCCAGGCTTTAGAAGAAGAATTGAGTGCCCTTGGTCTATCTTTCCACTCCAAGAGATCTAGATTTGATATTACAGGAGAAGCTCAAAAGGCTAGCAAGGAGTGTTGTCATAAGGTAGATTTGGAGGACTACTGGGCCAATTGCAGTGATGAATTTGATTTCAGAAAGAATAAATTCTCCTGGTTTCTAGTGGATGCAGTTCGATTGTACAATGTAAATGCAGTTCCTAATCAATTGGAGGACGATGGGAACTTGATCCAGGATCATGCTTATGAGGCCATAAAAGACAAACCAATTGGTGATGTGGATTGGTTTGAAGAGGAAAAGACAAAATTGAAATAACTAGTGGATCTAGTTCTCAAATTTACTAGGATGTGGCTAAAGGATAAGCTATGGGAGCTGGAGAAAAATGGTGTATAGTGCACCTATGCTCTGATGGGAGATTTGGATCCCCACTCCACCTCTGAAGAATCTACCGATCAAGATCTTAAGGGAAAGGGTAAGTTGGATTCTCCTTTCAAAATCAAGATTAAAGGTGTTCAAGAAACAGAAGCCCAAGAGACAGAAAAACTGAGGAGGCCGAAGGCTAAGAAAAGGACAAGGACCAAGATGTCTGAGCAAAAAGACACTGAAAATCATGGTCCTGAGGATGATGTGTCGGTGCCAAAGAGGAGAAGAATCATAAAATTGTTAGAAAAGGCTAGCTCCAAGATTGGAGAGGAAGAAGTTGCCCCACCGGTGATAAATGTTGAAAGCTCAGAGGAGAAGGCCAGGGTGTATGCAAGGAGGTCTAGGACTCCTTCTCCCAGGGACAGTGTGCCTAAGGCAGATCTCCCTCTGGTGGTTTCTCATGAGGAACAACATGATGATGTGCCTTCCGCTCATGGAGCTCAAGGCAAGCCTAGTGAGTCAGAGGATGTTGAGGATCATCCAGATACTGAAGGTGAGGAATTCCATGAGGGTGATCTCCATAGTGCAAAGGTAGAAATTGAAAAGATAATGCAATCCCCTATGGTTGCACATGCAGATTCTCCTGTTAGAACTGAAGAAGTTGAATCTCCTCCAGGAGAAGAGGAAACAGTGAAGGTTCCCTTGCCTATACATGAAAAAGAGCATGCTGAGTAGGAGGAAAGTGAAACAGATGAGACTCCTGATAAACAGAATTTGAGTGAGGAGGCACCTAAGGATCAGCAGGACGAGAAGCAGAGTGAGGTGCAGTTGGAATCCACTGTTCCAGAGTGGTTGGACAAAGAGATAAAGAGAAAATAAGTTTTTGTGGAAGATAGTACACCAAATTGGGATGCACTACTAGCCAAAATTGGAAAAGATAAAGGTAAGAAGAAGGCTAGGGTGATCTCAAGGATTGAAAGAGATGAAGCTCATGATTGAGTTTTTCACATTGCCACCCCTAATCTGGGTAAAAACAGAGATGATGTCATTAGAAAGGACTACAATATTCAGACTTTCAATCTAGGACCTACATCAGTCAAGCAGGACATTGAAGATTATGAGGGTTCTAGTACAGTTATTGTGGGTAGATTGAGGGAAGAGATGAAGACCAAGCAAGAGCTAAAGAAAGCAAATGAAAATCTTAGGAAATGCTTGGAGGACTTGATGAAACCACTACAATCTATTAACCCTTCTTCCTCTGCTAAAAATCCTCTACCTCAAGAGACCATTACCGAGATAGAAAATATGAAGGCTTCCACCCTTTCCACTACGAATTGGTTGAAAGGGGTGAAAATAAAGGGTGATGAAGCTATTAAGTAAATCTTGTCAATAGGAAATGATGCTACAAGGACGGTGGAGTGGTTGAAGCGGGTGTTGGCACAAGATAAAGAATATACGGATCTTCTTCTGCAGAAAACTATAACTATTATGGAATACACCAAGGATAAATTAGTAAGTGATGTGATTCTTCCTTCTTCCAAAGCTGCTGAACCATGGGAGTGGTATGAGATGTTGCAGATTAGGCAGAAGGTGTTGAAGAAGATTTACAAACAAAGGAAGTAGATTGATGATACCCTAGGTGGTGTCTACAATGGATCCATTTCCTTCTTTGAAATTATGACGGGAAGAAGGAAGATTGCGCCCAAGTACTTGAGCCTGGAACAGTTGAGGAAGTGGTGGCATGATGTTTACGCACCACTTGATGATGGTTCCATTTCTAAGTACCAGTTGGATGATGTGGCCACCTACGTTACAGTTATTGACAAATACCTAACGTATAAGGTAGAATGGGATAGGTCGGTCAAATGGTCAAGAGAAGAGATTGCATCCATTGAGAATTGACTTAAGGTTGTACCTTTGCCACCTATGGCTGACTTGGATGGGGTGTTCTTGAAAGTACATGAAGACCCAGATCGGAACAAAGATAATAGGAAAGGGAGCTAATGGTAGGCTACGGCGCGATTTTTGCTTCCCTATTATCTTCTCGTGCATTGCTCCGAACTTCATTGTGGATCCCAGGCCGACTTGGATGGAACATGCATTTAATGCTTATTTGACCAACCGTGGGTTTCTCTTGACCAAGTTGTTGTGCCATTAATGTCGCGAAGCTCTTGCAGGGCCAACGGGTTTTCTGGGGGGATTCTATATATTTGGCATTCTGTCTCATTTGTAAAGGGTTAGATACAGTTAGAAATAATAGAAAGGGTCAGAAGATAGAAGTAGAATAAAGAGGAATAGTTAGAAGTAGAGTAAGTTAGCAAGTAGTTGTTCTCAAGCAAATGTTGTAACATAAAGCTAGAATTGTTGCTACAATGGACAATTTGAATACAAGAAATGACATTGTGATTTGGTGCCATACTTGTTTTCTTTTGTTTTGCATGGTTCTTGTTATTCTATCTTTAAAATTGCTTTGAGAAGGTTAATATTTAGACTAAATTTGATTCAATAATGTTTGTGATTTGATACTTGAATGTTGCAGCAATCCCTCAGTCCATACTTTTCGCAACCAACTGATTGTTAGTTGCTTTGCAAAGTTAGCCTGGACTTCATATTCAGTGTGCTTAGTTCGATTGTGAGGATTTGTTCATTTCAACTGCAATAGGGTTGTTGAATGAATGCTCATGATTTGAAAATCTTAACACCTCAGAAGATTGCATTGTTTTCTGTGAGATTGCAGATTTATCTGGGTCAAGTAGAGATCAGTTTTGAGGGATTGGTCCATTTTAAGTGTTGGTTATTTTCATTGTTAATCTTAGGAGTAGTATTAAATTTAGAAATATCTTTGAAACCCTTATCTTTTTCTAATTCTTTTATTATTGGGTCGAACCTAGGATTGAAGTATCATCAGATTGTTAGATCTGATAAAATTGATTCAGTATTTTGCTTGTAGTAAGGTCCCATTGTGATTACCAACATTTTCACATTTTATCTCTAAGTTGTTTATGCATCGTCAAGACCTGACATTAGAGACCTTGGGGTTATCTCTTGAGGCTTTCTGATAGAGATTTACCTTTCAAGTGAGATAGGATATTATATTCTGTCTAAGTAGTTGTTGTGTAGAAAACACCATCAACACTACTGATCATGCACTGAAATAATCAAGAAAAGTGCATAAACATGAGATGAAAGAAATACATCAACATGATCATATATATTTTTTATGCTAACATTGTTTGTTTCTTTGTGCAAGTATAGAGAAAATCGTGAAGTTGATTATCATTTGAAGACCAAGCATGTGGAGAAAAATGGGCTCCCACAAGGGTAGAGCTCGGCATGTTGCCGCTTATTCATTACAAGTGGGCTCAGAAGGGATTGCAATCATCATGTTCTTCAAGAAAGAAATGTTATACAACTAAAAGAGTAAAGATTATTCATTCATTAAACCATCAAACCTACTATTCACTCGTAACAATCAAGTAGGTACTGCTTGAAAGCTACAAGTGAATAGTTGGTTTATTTTGGTTCATTAATTCAACTGAGTACATTCATCCCAAGCAATGTTGTATGGTTATATTCTTCTGCCATAGTATTATTTGTGCATCGTGTTCATAATATTATGCAGAGTTCAACAATTTTCATGTTCACGATAGTGATAGTGAACAGGCATACATAATGCCTCAACGAGGAGAATTGTTTCAGATTTGCATTCCAAAAGAGAGAAAATGCATGAAGTAATTAATAAAAATGCATGAAGAGTGCCAAAGAGAGAAACAATGATATCATTTGATCAAAGCATGGAAAGTACAGGAATTCATCTTTTGGCCTCTGACTGAAGTAACATAAGTGAAACAAGGAGTCACAAGAGATTTAAAGGGAAAATAGGACAGTTAAGCATAATAGAAATGGACAAGCATTCAACAGTTTTCAATAAACTAATTTCTGTGTGCTAGATGAAGAAATGTTTCCCATGCACTAAGTTTTGAAGACTACAATATCCATGAAAGTTTAACATGTTTTTCATTTTCTAAAGGATTAGCTTGCTATCCCAGGAAAAATACAACAGGGATTTGAAGAATTTTGTTTTTTCGTTATTTAAAGTTATAAATTTCCTCTTTCAAGTCATGTGGGAGTGTTGTATACAGAACAGGAGTTTCAAAGCCAGGTTAGTGGTTTCCTTAATGGCATCAAGGTTAGAACACAAGGAAAATATCTTCTACAGTGTGTAATATTTACAAAAAAACACATGGTGCCATGATGACAGGGAAATAAATATACCCATATGAGCTTTATCCCAGAAATGAATTTTTCCAAGTATCATTTACCCATGTAATGGAAATAGAAGAGTATTGAAATGCAATTTGTGCAGAAATTTCAAAGTGCCCATGAGAGTTTCTTTTTTAGAAAATGCAGACATACATAATGGGTCAAACCCAATTGTTTCATGAATAATCAATTGCACAGTTTTTTCTTCATTTTCTGAATACCCACAATGGGGTTTTGATTTAGGGACAAGATTTTCCAATTCTTGAGTTACCCATATCAAGGTTTTATAAGAAAATGCAAAAGAAGGTAGAGAATTCACATGGGTCAAGCTCTAGTGTAATTAAACACAGATTTATTCAAAGCATCAAATTACCACAGTAGGGTTTTGAATTAAATACAAATTCTACAATTTTTAGTGACACCCATGTTAGGGTTTTATGAGGAACAACAGAGAGGAGCAGAAAAACTATTATGGTGAACCCAAAAATGCCTCAAATGCACTAGATGAGTATATAGTCTCCGTGGCTTGAAGAAGAGCTTTTAGCTCCTGAATGGTTTGTCATTTTGTAGTTAAAATAAAATCCATGAACGTCCCATCAGGTTAGAGATTACCTGAAGCGAAATGATAATCAAAATGCATGGAAGTTCTATAGAATTTTAGTTATAGTTCATAGCCAGGAGAACATGGTGTGGCCTGAGTATGGCCATGAATTTATAAATAAAAAGAAAAGCTTTCTTAAGCTTTATGTAGAAAGAAATATATGGCTAGAACGTAACTTACCACTTAATGCTTGTAGGAGAGCATGTAAGCCGCGGCCAGAGCTAGTGGAGCTTTCAAAATCCAAACAAAACACCCAGTTCGAGCTCATACATGGCGGCCCAAAATGACAGAAGAAAAATAAGCACAGAAATACAAGAAGCATCATATAGATATATCAAAAGTCGCGGCCTATGAGGCCATGTTCTCATCCAAATGAGCCAGGAAGCCAAGGAGAAGATAGAAAATAAGCTTACCATAGCTTGGAGGCCGAGCATGATCAGAAAAGAGATGCAAAGCTCCAATGGAGTTCTAAACTATTAACCCTAGTTCATGGTGGTGGCGGTGCCTAGGCAGAGCCCAAACTCTCCAGAATGCAAAAGTGTGAAATGATAGAAGTTAGGGTTTCTCCTTTGTTTTTGTTCTACTTGCCCTAATTCGAACTTAGGGTTCTTTTTGCATTTTGAGTCAAAAATCTGAAGCTTAATACATTGAGGGGGAAAATTATCATATGCCTAGGTCGACTTTGTTTAAGTCCTTAGGGCTTGTGATTTTTATATTACATTTATACATGTTCCTTAGTGTAAGATGAAGAATGTCCAATGCCTTAGGCTTATTTTAATTGATTTTGAGGGAATGGCAATTAAAGTATGAATGATAAGATATTTTATGCCTAAGGGTGAAACACTTGAAACTAGGGTTTTTATTTTCAATTGATTTTGAAGAAATCAATTAAATGTAAATGGTAAGGTGATTTCCATAGATTAAAAGATATACTTTAGGCATCTGTTTAGTTTTTGAATTGATTTTTAAAGAAAATCAATTAAATATGTAATAGAGATGGCTATTATATTTTATGATTTTTTTTGTGAAAAATCAAGATTGTAATGGAGATATAAGGTTGTAATTGTTTTGCAAAATATTTCAAAGCAATCTTTAATTGCAAAAATAGGCCAAATTGTAAAAAATTGCATATCATGTAAAGCGGGATTAAAGAGGTGCTTTTATAAATCGCTTTATTCTTTGCTATATTTAGTAGATTGTTTTTATTTTTTCCTTGGTCAAATTTGATATTCCTGCTAGAGAGATAAGGTGTTTTATTTGCTTTAAAAGTAGATTTAGCCTATTTTTAGGAGCTTTTCAGTATGATCATGGAAGCAATGTGTTTTTTCTGCTTTTATGCAGACTTTTGAGGCAGTTTTAGGCCTTTTCCTTGAGCTTTTCTTGTGAGCTCGGATTAGGGTTTCTGGAGGGTTATATTTTAAAGAAAACTTAGTTTTCTCTTCTTCTTAGTTCATATTGCAATTTCTGGCTCTTAGCATTTTGAGCTTGTAAACTGAGGTGTACTCAGTTTAGACAAATACACTGTTTTAGTTTCAATAAACTTGCAGAGTTCTTCTCATTTCTTGTCTCAACCTTGTAACAACAATTTGACGTCTTTGTGTTTTCAAGTTTGAAGCCTTATATGTCTTGCTTTTATGAGTCTTTGCATGGAATTTCATGTTTTCAGGTTGTATGATGTATTCAATTCCTTCAATTCTTCATGCAAATTACTAATGAAACCATGTACCAATGAGATTGTGAGAGGTATTGTAATAGAGGAATTGTTGTGAGTGGTAAATCTGAATTTTTAGAAATAACAGTTAATCATCAGTTACTGTTAAATTTAATTTTCAAGCTATCCTTCTACCCCTTTTCTCAGAAAATACTTAGAATAGAATCCATCATTCGGAGAACCAGCTCACTCTGGAGATTCCTTCTTCGTTCAGATCACCCACATCTGAAGAAGGTTTCCATGTTTCATTAGATTGCTGAATCTCGTATTCAGTAGGGTGCAAATCTATTTGATAACAACTTGTCTGAGGCATAGTACTGACTCTAAAAACCGGTTCGCCTAGCCTAAACTGAAGTTTGAATCTGTAGAGTGATTGAAGTACTTTATAGTCCTCATTATTCTTGACCTCTATCTGAAACACCTCTTTTGAGTGAGGTAAGTTAGGGCATCCCTCTGCTCTCAACTCTCCATGACCTGGAGCCTTGATGTGGTTGGTCCCCCTCTCTTATAGCTTCTAAAAAAAAAAAATTAGTCCTTTGGTACTAGATCTAAGATGTTTTCCACCTACAAACTTGTCAAAATATCAAAAATGAATTTTGCAACTTAGTTTTTGTAGGTTGACAGGAATGATTACAACAAACGTAACAATGCAAAATTTCTCTTCAAGATTTCTTCAATACTTCTTTAATTTATAATCTACACATACACAAAGAGGGGAAAATGTTTGTGCCATATAGGGGTTTGCCTCAATCAAACCCCATGAATAGTGTTCCCACTTTCGCAATGGCAATGCCAATGATGAAAACCTTAACGAAAAGGAAGAAAATGATGAATGAATAAATTGTTGCAACTCACCACCCTTCAATACCTTCCTTGAAGGAATGAAGTCATACACATCACTCCAAAGGTATCAAATCTTGCTTGCTTGATTTTCTTGAATTCTTGAATGCATGAAGACCTACAACACTTGTTAGCCTTCACAAGACAACATGAACACACATAAACTTTGACATGATGTTAGGACCTTGATTGTTGATATAAATGACTAATAATTCTACTCTTGAATTCTCAATTATTCTCTTGACAATAATATTTTCTCTTGAATGCATGTTAGATTTTAAATGATAAAAAGACTGGGTATTTATAGGTGTTTATCTAGTTTCCTGAAAATTAGATTCCAAAAGCTAACACTTACAATTTGAATTTTGATCATTAAAATGCCACCAAAAACATATTTTAATTTAGGTCTTGGCTCATAAAGGGGACACATTCGCCCATGGGTGAATGGGTCTTGGCCTAAACTTCCATGACACACATGATCCAAGGTAATTTAATTATTAATTTTTTTTTTTTAATGTTGGTTCCCCTTTCAGAAAACAATAAGAATAAGGCTTCAGAATGCATAATTTGGAAAATTAGAAACTTAATTAAGTCCAATAAATTAAGGTACCCAAACATAGTGTGAAATTATAAAGGTATACAATTTTCTACACTACATTTAGCCCCTACTTTAGAAAGAGTATGAACTTAGGCTCATACTCACACTGAAGTAGAGAAATATATGTCAAGGGAGGTCCAATTATACAACTATTGGAAAGATAAGATGACAAAGGATCAATGAGAGTGATCAAGCCCCCAAGATCTATGATCTCATGGCAAACCAAAATAGGCACAAAAGAACACACACATGTGTAGCAACGATACAAGGTACACAAACATTCAATGTCAAAGTTAATGCAAAAAGGAAAAATATGGAATAGCAAGTTGTGTTATTCTATACATCTATAAAATATACTCACAAGGGCTAGTGAAGTCTTATATTCACTAGGTGAGCCCCCAAGCAAAAGATGAGAAACACACACTAAGTCTACAAGGTGTGCACTCATAAAAAAGGTGGCATAAATGGGAAGGATGCAATAGGTCTATAGGTGAGTACCCATTTTTCAAACCATACCAAAAGCTATACTCCTTGATAATTTTGTTAAAGTGCCAAAAAAATGATCAAAATGCTATGCCAATGCTTACACTAGGTTCAACTCGTCAACAAAGTGAAGCCAAAAATGTCAAAATGTCAAATGTCAAATGTACCACTAAGTTCAGCCTGTGAATAAAGTGAAGTAGAAATAATGTCAATGTATGCCCCCACTTTAAAGAAATTTCAAAATACCATACTATGAGAATTAATTTAAAGTATAGAATGATAAATTTTATATCACAAAGGATCACAAGAGCTTATTTGGAAATCCCTATGCCAACGATATGTTTCCAAATAAACTCCTTCATGATTAAGGATTTACCCCAAAATACAATGCCATGAAAGGTACAGTGAGGGATCCATGGATCTAGGGTCAGCATATGTCTTTGCTACAGTGATATAATAGATCTTGGAACTGTCATCATCCCCCAAATACTCATGGAATAATGAACACAAAGGAGGAATGACACATAGAGAGAGAGAGAGAGAGAAAACACACTTTTGGGTCAACATGGAAGAGACCTAAATGTCTCGACACCTTGCATTGTCGCCAGAAGGAAAACAAAAGAAAAAGAAAAGATAAAGTTTACGACATATAGAAGAATAAAGATACAAATAGAAGAATGTCACAACAGATTCATATCTTTTGTATCCTTATGCCAATAGAGCAACAAGGGTCATCCAAAGAAAACTAACAAATATGAAGGCATGCCAAGCAACACGATACGGGAGATCACATTATATGCAAACAAACACAAATAACATAGTAAGAAAACATGAAGTATTATGTCACATGCTAGCCATCCTAGAGCAAGTCATCTGCATCCCAATCTTGCTAATCATAAATGGAAGGCAAATAACTAGCCAAGGGTACTACAATAAGTGTTGTACTAGGAACATCACTAGGTTCAACACATGGTGGGACACTCTCATTAGGAGGATCATCATGGTTTCCCACATCTAAGTTCATAGAAGTGGAAAATAACAAATTCATCTCATTATGCACTTCTTCATCAATCTTAGCAATCTCATCATCATTATCCAAATTGATCACATTAGGAGGTTTTATGATTATTGCATTTGAATTCTCTTGTTTCACCTCTTGTTTTGGTTCACTATCTTTTTTTGGTGCAAGTTGAATTTATTCTTGAGTTGTTTCCATGGGTGTTGGTTTATTCTTTTCTTCCAATTGAAAAGTGATAGCACGGTGTCTATGCCTACACTTTTTAGAATATCAGTTTCTTTTTGCATGGTTTTCAAGTTGTAAATGGTGTAAGAGTGGGTTTATCAACCATTGGTTTCTTTTCTTCCCTTAGGGGAGGAACAGAAGGAACCATCGAGGGTTGGGAAACCATTATCTCTTTTGTTTCCTGTAGAATTTTTTATCTTCAAAGGAACAAAAGGGATCATTTTATTGTCTCTTGATCTCTTATAGGAAACAAGTGGAGGAACTACAGTAAATTTATCTTGGTTACTTGGAAGGGCTTGTATCCTAGTCATAGGTTCATCAATGGTAGGTTGGGGGGAAGGAATAACCATGGACTTATCAGACTCAGGAATATTGCTAAGAGATAATTTTGTTATGCGCTTTGTCTTGAACTTTTGATATGACTTGAAAAATAAATCTTCACGAGGCTTTATAGGTTCCATAGGTACATGACAAAAGAAATCCAATGAAAATTTCCATGGGAAGACAAAGGATTAAACACACTATGATTCACTGTAAATATCTTATTTCTAATAGGAAACTTTATGCACTTGTGAATAACTAACAGGACAGTATTCATGGAACGTAACCATGAGTAGCCTAGCTTTAGACAAAATTGGTTTGACATCGAGATGATGGAGAATGACACATCTAATTGTTTAGGTCCTACCTTTAATGGAAGAGTGATCAAACCTATTGTAGGGCATGAAAAACCATTATGTGTTTTCATCCATTCTTTTTATTGTTCATAAGTATCTTGATAAAGCTCTTGAACAAATAATAATTCCTTGGTGATCACATTCTATGCACATGCAGAATAAATAAGTATTCCTTGTGCAAGTTTGTTATTGATACGACCAGAAATGAAGAGAGGACCATCAAGCACATGTCTAAGTACACCATCATTAGTGAAAGAAATGTTAGGTAATAAAGTGGTTTGGCCCTTACGTGGTTGAATTCTAGTGATACCAATCATGGTTTGTAGAGGATCGTCCTCATTATCACTCTCATCATTATCAATCATGTCTTCTATCTTATCAACATTCATCAAATCATTCTTATCCTGACTAGCTTTTAAAAAGGTGATTGCATGATTTTGCATTGGGTTCATGAATATTTACAAATTTTGGTTGGGTGGGACAACAGACTTATTCCCTTGATCATTAACACTGCCCAACTGGATGTGATTAGAATCAATGAGGTCTTGCACTTGATGTTTAAGATGCATGCATCGTTCTGTATCATGTCCAATTTATTAGTGACAATGACAAAAGGGTTTTGGATTATGGTTTGGAGGTAAATTATTGGTCGTATCGATAGGTCTAATTAGAGGTAAAGTGATTAAGTTCTTATCCAAGAGTTGCAATCTAATCGAATGAAGGGAATTGTGGAGTGGGGTGAATTGCCTATCCCTATCCCTAAATTGGTATGGAGTTTTATTTATAGCAAAAAATTGAGGCTTGACATGGAGGATTGTTTGAGGTGGATTTATTTTCATAAAACCTTTGTTTTTCTTCTTGAATTATTGAAAATTGATGTGAGGTACAAGTTTAGATTTTTTAGCACAATTCGAGGAAGCTTTCTCTTCATGTTGACTAACCAAATTTTGATAATCACGGAGAGCCACACACAAATGTGTAAAGGATGGGAACTTCATCATCCCAAGCCTATATCTTATGTCCTTTTGTAAGTTGTCAATGAAAATTCTTTTAAGATCCACTTTGGGGAGATTAATATTTATTTGCAAGTAAAGGAATTGGTAACGCGCTATAAAATCTGACTTTTTCTCCTTGTTGTTGCTTACACCTCATTAAGCTAGGTAGGGACATATTAGGAATAATGTGCACTTGGAAATGGTTAATAAAGGCACAAAAAAGATCATTAAATGAGATAATTGAATATTCAGTAATGAACAAAACCATTCCAAGGTTGTTTCTTTCAAGGACCTAGGAAAGAGTTTATCCAAGAGCTTATCTTAAAAAATGAAGTCACTACATATGGTTGTATATGCTAATACATGGTTGTTAGGGTCTCCTTTACCACCGTATTTCTCAAAGCAAGTTTTCTCTATACCTGTGGCACTTGTTTTTTCAATATCTCCAATGACAATGGGTTTCTTTTGACATAATGTGAAGGTTGTCCATTTTGGTTTTGGTTCAATGTTGTTATTTTTTGTTGAAGGGTTGTGACATTTTTAAAAAGTTGGTTTATGATGAAATCATTGGTTGTGTTTTGGGATGGAGGTGAATATGGTGGAGGTGTATATGTGTTAGGTGGACAACTATATTACAATTTTGTGAGAGGTGATGGGTTTGGAGATATCATGTTTGAGCTCATAAAAATAAAAGGGTTCCCAATAGAAAGACCTAAGGTTTGAGCTATACTATTTTTTGGTTGCATCGTTGTGGTAACAGTTGAATTTTTATATTTGGGAATAAAGGTTATAGTTGTAGGGGAGGAATTTGATTTCCTCCTTGGCTTTGAGTATATCCCAAAGCTTGAGCATAACTCCCCATTGTTGGAATATGATCATCAATAATATGGGCTAGGCTACGAACAACCTCTAATTCTTGATCATTATCAAACATTTTCCTCATGTTATGTATGATAGGAACTATAGTACCAACAATATATTCTATACTTGCATAGTCTTGAAGTTTTTCTAAAGGTTTGTCCAATTGTTTGAGTTTCTCTTGAGGGACATGGGACACCATGGTTTCAACATTAGTAATGATGTTTGACAGTAAGGTGGTCATGGGATATGTAACATTAGGAATGGATTCCAACATGGGTTGGCTATTGTCAACACATTGTGTGAAAGAGTTGGAAATCCCAAAATCCACAACAGATGTACCAACAATGTGGCATGCCATGAGTCTCAAACTACGTCTCACTGAAGTATTGGCAGTAGAACACCAAGTTGTGAAACTCATACAAGTTTCACAATACAAAAAGTGCACCCAAGATGAACACCAATAGATGAAATAAAGACAAAAAACACCTAGAAACAAGAAGCAACAAGTGGAAGTAAAAAAAAACTCAATAACAAAGGTCTCAGAAAAATTTTGTTTCTAAACAAGACAAGCAAGACAAGGTCACCCAGGGGTGAATGGGTCTTGCTCAGGGGTTTTGAGAAATGAAAGTTTGGTTGTGAACTATTTGCAAACAGTTGAAACAGTAAATGAATTTCCAGAATTTGTTTAATGTATTTCAATTTGATGTGAAATGCAAGTATGCAAGAATGTTAAAGATCTTTGAACCAATTCTAATACAATTTGTAGATACAAAATATGATAATTGATTGATTGTAAAATGCAAAGACCTAGAAATGATGACTTTTTAATGAAAATTTTGATTCTAAATAATGCACTTTATTTTTACCAAATGAACTAAATGTAAAATGCTTCAAAATATGCAATTTTTGAAACTGTAATAGAGATTTGCAAGTATAGGGAATCTAAGCTGACAAAGACATAAATGTGTACAAAATTTTGTAGAAGCACCTATACAAGGACAAGGTCACCCTGGGGCAAATGAGTCTTTGTACAGGGTTCTCAAAAATTAAAAAAACTAAGTGTCTAGGTTATTGTTTATGATTACTTTTTTTGGTTACAAAGTGATTCTACAATGACTATTTTTTCTAGAATTTTTTAAAGAAATGCAAGTGCAAATGTATGACAATGTGTAAACAAAAGTGACAATTTTGAGTGCAATTTTGAATGAAACGAAAGTTTGGTCCTGAATCTATTTGTAGACAGTTGAAACAGTAAATAAATTTCTAGAATTTGTTTAATGTATCTAATTTGATGTGAAAAGCAAGTATGCAAGAATGTAAAAGATCTGTGAACCAATTTTAATGCAATTTGTAGATCTGAAATATGATAATTGATTGATTGTAAAATACAAAGACCTAAAAATGATGACTTTTTAATAAAAAAATTGTTCTAAATAATGCACTTTCTTTTTACCAAATGAACTAAATGTAAAATGCTTCAGAATATGCAATTTTTGAAATTGTAATAGAGATTTGCAAGTACAGGGAATCTAAGCCGACATACATAAATGTGTACAAAAATTTGTAGAAGCACTTATACAAGGACAAGGTCACCCAGGGGCAAATGAGTCTTTGTATAGTGTTCTCAAAAATAAAAAAAAATTGAGTGTCTAGGTTACTATTTATGATTACTTTTTTTGGTTGCAAAGTGATTCTACAGTGACTATTTTTTCCAGAATTTTTTGAAGAAATGCAAGTGCAAATGTATGACAATGTGTAAAATAAAGTGACAATTTTGAGTGCAATTTTAAATGAAATTCTAATCTAAATGACTGAAACAAACAGTAGTGCAAGCTATGATGCCAAATGTATGCAATATTTTTGGATTTTAATGAGTTTTAATGATGCAAACATGCAATATGCAACCCTAAATGAAGAATGCAAAACACAATGATATAAACATAGATCTAGGGTTTGAAAGATTTCTTAATTAGAAAGTTATGATGTCAAATGTCAGGTTCACCAAAATGAAATCTAGGAAAAGGGGGTCCTAGGTCCTAAATGCAAATAACCTAGGATATAAGGGGCCTTTTCTAAGATTTCATTAGAATACCAACCACAAAGCCAAGAGATTGACTTTCAACATCAATGGTGAGTTAATCAAACCTGGGTTGGTAGATTCATTAGGGACTTAGGATGATTAGGAATGATCTATAAATTATTTGAAATGATGAAACTAATTGAACTACATGACCTAATATATAAAATACATATTCCCAAACATCAACAGATTGTAACAAAACTTTGCAGGCAGATTCAGGAGATATCAAAGAGCATGTACCTCTCACCAAAAGTTGATTCTAGCATGTGGAGAGAGATTAGTTCGCCCATAGGTGAATGGGTCTTTGATTAGGCTTCCAAAAACACTTTTTACAATTCTCTAATGCTAGATCTGGGATGTTTTCCACCTGCAAACTTTTTAGAATGTTGGAAATGAATTCTACAACTTAGTTTCTGTAGGTTGACAATAATGATGACAACAAATACAACAATTCAAATTTCTCTTTAAGATATCTTCAATCCTTCTTCAACTTGTAATATGTACATACACAAAGAGGTAAAAATGTTTGTCATATAAAGGTTTTCCTTAGTCAAACACTGTGATTAGTGTTCCCACTTTCACAATGGCAATTCTAATGATGAAAACCTTAATGAAAAGTGTGTCGCCAAAAATTGTATATGTAGACATCCAAATTTGGACACGTTCATTTGTCCAAATTTATCCCTTTTCGTCTAAACACCCC
The DNA here is from genome assembly GCA_007258455.2 of Sequoia sempervirens. Taxonomy (NCBI): domain Eukaryota; kingdom Viridiplantae; phylum Streptophyta; class Pinopsida; order Cupressales; family Cupressaceae; genus Sequoia; species Sequoia sempervirens. The sequence goes on along the minus strand of VDFB02083975.1, from coordinate 61,404 downwards.
CTTATCCGCATTAATTAAATAATATCACTATTGTTTAATTAATACCCTTAATTTTTCCAAATCTCTAAGGTATCTAGTTAAATAATTAAATACCTTACCTCTTTAATTACCCTTTCATCAAATGAATTAAATAAATATGACATTTATTTAATTCCTCACATGTCACATCCTCAATTTTTATCTAATCCTAGTCCATCTTCTAATCTCATCATTAGAGATGTGCACATGCCTAATCCTTGATTAGGATGTTTCACATCCTCCAACTTTTGCAAGTTCACCCCTAATCTCTTTTAGCCATCTAACCCTCCTCTAACCATTCATTAACTAGCCTAATCATTTTCCCAAGGAATTTTTAATTTCTTTTATCCTTCCAAGGAATATTAAATTCTTTTTTCTCTTCCCCATGTGATCTTTGACTTGTCACATCAGGTCACATGTGAACTCTTTCCCATGGAATCTTTGACTTGTCACATCAAGTCACATGTGACAAGTGCTTACCTTTTTAGGCACCTTGTCTTATCCAAGGTACTTTCTACCTCTCCCTTTGAAACCTTGTCTTATCCACAAGACTCCCCAATCATGTGAATTTTAAATTCACTTTTTATTCCTCCAAGGAATCTTCTCATCTCACAATGTACTTTCAAGGTACATGTCCTTCCTCCACATCATGTACTCTTCTTCCACCTCACCTACACATCACCAATTCTAAGCCACTTCACCTTCCACATGTCAAGATGTGAGGGTTTGTGAGTCATCAACTCATCATAGCCCTTCATCTTGACCTTGTTGGATGAATCTAAACCATTGAATTCTCTAGATAATTCAACTTCCTATATAAATAACCCTTCTTTTCTCTCATTTAGGAGGTTGATCATTGTGTTAACCAAACTTTTACAAAATTTTCACTTGAGCCATACTTAGCCAAAAACTGCATTCCTTGTATTCATCATAGCATTCTCATCCATTTCTCATCCATCTTTACATCTCATATCAACATCTTTTTTCCATCCAAGGAGCATACACAAAATCAACCATCACGGGCCAACCAAAAGATCGATTTGAGACAAGGTAAATCTATCGTTTGTTATCTTATTTTGTTTTGAATCTAGCTAGGCTAATCTTGAGGTGTTAGGTGTTTTTATTGTTTCTTGCACATTTCTTGTTGCTGCTTGTTTCTGGAACAGTATTTTTTCCTGGTCACATTTTCAGCACGCCTGGTGGGACCCACAGACGGGTCATGTTCTTTCACGTTTTCTATTTTTTCACTGTTTGTAGGTGCAGGTTGCAAAGGGGTAAACCCAAACTAGCAGAGAGATGGACCTGCCCATCCAATGGCAAGCCTACCCACCCAGGGGTGTACCTGACCTCCAGGGGTGAACTTGACCTCTCTAAGGGCATACCTAACCTCCAGGGGTGAATTTGACCTCTCCCAGGGGCATACCTAACCTTCAGGGGCAAACCTGACCCAGCAAAGAGGCAAACCTAACCTCCATAGAGACCAGAAATAAAAGATCTTTCAATTTTTTTCACAGAGGAGAAAACCTGATCTCCAGAGGCGAACTTGACCTAGTAGACAAGTGAACCTGACCAAAAACAACTTTTTTCAAAAGGTAAAAGGTGAAGTTTAAGCACTGTTTCCAGCTGTTTTGAGTGTTTCTGACCCCCTAATGTGTGTTGTTTGTGTTTGTGCAAGCATTTGATCAATGTTTGGTGGAAAATGAAAAAGAAATCACTAACAAGTTTCTTGTAGGTCATCCATTGTGAAACTTTTATCAAGTTGCTTGTTTATCATTTTTCAGTAATCTAGGCACATAAAGTAATTAGGGAAAGTCAATTAACCTTGTGTGTCATGTTTTCGACAAGTTATTGATGTATCCAATCCCCTTGCGCCATTTGGCGATCCTAGGTAACGAGAAATCGTGGCTTACCAAGTCCTTTTTGTGTCACCTATTTTCTTTTTGTTAGGGGACTTGCTTGAGGATTTCATCACCCCAAGGGACAATTCCAACCACGCGTACCGGCAGGGTATATAAAAGGGGAAGAGTGAAAGTTGTACCTCAATCCAGTCACGTCGTTGTGAGCGAAGCATCGAGATGACGTGAAGGTTTGGTCTGAGCCTTTAGTATCTCACTAAGGTTCCCGACTCACGCTTGTGACAGGCTGGTGTTCACGGTTTGAGCCTCACATACCGAGTGTATATTGAGGACTCCTTAGCAACCATGTTCATCCTAGAATAGAAGAATTTGTTGGCCATACTCACTCTCCTAGTCTTAAGATCGTGCTGCTTGGACTATTTTCCTTGTGCAAAACTAGTAATTCTCTGTTCAGTCGAGTCAGCCCTATCCTCTGATATGTTGTTTGTTTTGTTTTAGGTCATTTTCCTTGTGCAAAACTAGTAATTCTCTGTTCAGTCGAGTCAGCCCTATCCTCTGATATGTTATTTGTTTTGTTTTAGGTCATTTTCCTTAGTATTTCTTCCCAAAATCAAGTCCAGACTTGTCCACAGGCGTACTTGACCTCTAGGGGTGAACCTAACCTCTAGGAGTGAACCTGACCTTTTGTAGGGGCGTACCTGACCTCTGAACCAACCCATTTTCAGGTTATTTCAATTATTTTGTCCAATCTTCAGTCAGATAGGCGTACCCGACCTCTAGGGGCAAACTTGACCTTTGTTAGGGGTGAACCTACCCAGCCAAGGGTGAACCTACCCAGCCAAGGATGAACCTGCCCAACCTGACCAGCCAGGGGTGAATCTGCCCAACCTGACCAGCCAGGGGTGAACTTGACCCAGCTAGGGGCAAACCTGCCTAGCCAAGGGCAAACCTGACCAGCTAGGGGTGAACCTGCCTAGCCAGGGGCGAACCTAACTAGCCAGGGCAAAAACTGACCAGCTAGGGGTGAACCTGACTAGCCAGGGGCGTACCTGACCAGCCAGGGGTGGACCTGCCCCTCAAAACAACATTTTCCACCCTCCATTTAGTCATTTCAAGCACTCGTTTTCCTGTCATCAACACTTTTTTGTAAGTCATCATTTCATCGACCAAACCACATGGGCGCTACTTAAAACATCATTAAAGTCCATATCCATCATCAAATCATCCATTCCAATCATCTAGACTTCGTTTTGAGGGTTTTGATTTTTATGCTGAAACTTCTGGTCATAACTTTTGACTCGGGTGTCTAATTGAGCTGAAATTTTAGGGGTGGTTGCATTATGAGGTGGCATGTGGATTCCCAATTGACTATAAGTTAGTTGGACCCCGTTTTGACACATTTTTGGGGCTCCAAACTTTCATCTTGACCCTCAAAATTGCAATTTAGTGTTTTTTTTAGTTTTTGAAAAACTGTTTTCGTTAATAACTCAGAATGCATGTCTCAAATTTGGGATGTTAGTTGGAAATTCATCCTATCTTAGTTTTGGGTATGTTTTTGAAAAAAACTAGACTCTCAAAAGTATGTCTATGAAGTTTCCTAAAATAGCAAAATTTGACAATTTTTGAAAACTGCCAAATCTAGAAAAATCTAATTATCAGCACATTACGTCCTTTAAACCCCTGAACTTGGTGTAGAATCAATCTTGTCACATCCTCCAATTATCCTAATCTGAGATTCAATCCAATCCTAATCTGAGCTTTAATCTACTTATAATCTGAGCTTTAACCAAAATCCTAATCTGCACTTGGGTGAACCTACCCCTCAAATAGCTGATTTCACCCTTCGTTCAGTCATTTCGGGCACCCTTCTCCTCATCTCGAGCATTCTTCACCTCATTACGAGTAATCTTTCATCCATTCCAAGAGTCAGTCTCCCAATCTGAGCATTCGTTCATCCCTTCCAATCAATCATTTACTTGTTTCAAGCTTTCATTCATCCATTCCAAACATTTGTTCTCCTCATTTCGAGTAGTCGTTTACTCATTTTGAGTAATAGTTCATCTATCCCAAGCCTCCTTCACTCATTTTGAGTAGTCGTTCATCCCTCTCGATCATTCGTTTACTCATTTTGAGAAACCATTTGTTCATTCTGAACCTTCATCTTCTCATTCTGAGAACCATTCATTCGTTGTGAGGAGTCATTTACTCATTCTGAGTAGTTGTTCATCCCTCTCACTCATGCGTTTAATCATTTTGAGTAATCTCTCATCTATTCCAAACCTCCTCCTCTCATTCCAAGCAGTCATTAGTCCATTTCTATCATCCATTTCTCCAATCAGATCATCATCTTCCCCATCTGAATCCCCTAAACTTCATTTTAGGTTATTATCCGAATTGACCTAAGTGTCAGAATTTGATCGTCATCATCCAAATCTGCTTAGGATTGTCATCCATCCTATGTTAATCATCATCATCGGCCCAATCAATCCACTTTCAATCTCAAGGTGGATTCGATGCCGCAATCATCTATCTATCATTTAATCAAATCAATTAGCATCCTAAGTCACTTAGGGTAATCTTTGAACAGGGTGTAGAATCCCTTTTTTCATCCAATCTAATCCATTAGTCGATCTTATCAAATCCAATCCAATAGCATCCTTATCCAATCATGTTTGGCCCAATCAATCTACTTCCATCTTGAATCAAATTTGGTGTCATGATCATCCTTTGATAATCAAATCCAATCGACAAAATCAATCCCATCACATCATCCAATCATCCTAATCTAAGCCTTAATCCAATCCCGATCTGAGCTTGAACTATAGCCCGACTTGAGCTTTAGTCCGTTTCCATCCGAAATCTTTGATCCATCCTCTTTATCCTTTCATCATCATGAATCCTTATCCTCCATCAATAGTAGTCAAGGGAAACCTTAATTACGTCAATGACAATAATGAGATTCTTGTCGATCAAGAGGAATATGACATAGATCCCCTTGACGCTATCATCACTAATAAGCTTTCTCCACCCGCTTCCCAAAATCCAATCACCCCTCCAAGCTATCTCGTTATGTCATCATCCATGCCTAGTCACACTCCTTATGCTACCTTTGACAAGGGATATTCACTACCTTCCTTGTCTACATATCTGTCATATCTGTCATCTACACCTTCCTCTTATCCAACACCCACACCTTCTTATCTTAATCCTCCATCCACATCCTCCTATCTCAATCCTTCATCCGCATATGCCCACTACCCTAATCCTCCATAACAATCTGCCCATCCTACTCATACATTCACACCTTCCTATCCTAATCCAACATCCACATTGAGCTATCCTAACCTAACATCCACATCTTCTTATCCTAATCCGTCATCCACATCTCCCTATCTCAATCCGCCATCTCAATCTTCCCATCCTAATCCACCATCCCAATACCTTTATTACAACACACCATCCATATCCTCTTGTCCTAATCCATCGTCCCAATATCTCTATCTTAGTTCCTCATCTACTTCCTCTATCATCGATCCACCATCCATGTCATCCAATCCTAATTCACCATACCAATATCCCTATCTTAACCCTTCATCTAATCTTAATCCTCCTTCTACTTCTAGTCTCCCATCTACTCCTAGTCTTCCATCCAATCATGTTCCTCAATATAATCCTTCATCCACTCCTGCCTCACCATCTGAGCCTCAAGCATGCAAATTTCTCACTCTAGAAGTTCTCCAAGGACTCATATCATAGAAGACATCCCCCACTCCATGCATTGCAGTCATGGAACCATGTTATCCTGATCCATCATCTACAGTCGCTAGTGATGGGACCCCTCTCCAATCCACACCTATCATTGATGCTAGCACCCCTAGCACCACTCAAATCGCTGAAAGCATTAAACCCACTTAATCCATTGAGCCCCCATCTCCTACTCTGAGAGTTACTGAACCCATCAAAGACAACCAAAGCCCATCACCATCTTCTACTCCTAGATCCACCCAAGCCATCGAAGAAACCCAAGTCCAATCCACTCTTCCCACTCCTAGTGACAACACACAAATCCCATCGACTTTCCCCCCTCCCAGTATCACTGAAATCCATTCCCATGAATGTCCTGAATCTCCCATCCTTCCATTTCCCTCATTTTATGATCCTCCCCGACACTCCATTGCCATGCCTCTCACACATTATGAGTCATGCAAAGAGCTCGATCCAAAGCATACCAACATATCCCATCCTCCTGATCAAGATCCTACCATCCCATCTAAGCCACCTCAAGATCATAGTCTCCCATCTGTTCCATCCCATGAGCCCTCGTCCTCGTCTCCATCACATGATTCCTTATCACCCACTACCACAAATCCATATCCTATCATATCACCTAATCCCTCTCTTGATACCACCCATCAAGATGATGATATCCCCCCATCTCCATTTATTGATCCTCCATTGTCACCTAAACCTACTATCCCTTCATCACTTTTATATCCCCTTGGTACTCTCACATTCTTCCATGGTGGTCTCCTTGCTGAAGAAAAACAAAGCATATATACCACCCATCATCCTCCGCCTAATAATGGACTTGCATCATTCTTCCAAAATAACAAGAATCCTGTCATGGATCAAATGTTTAAAAGCATGAATTATCAAGGAAAAGGCTTAGGCCTTCATGAGCAAGGTATTTTAGAGCCCATCTAGGTCAAAGAACAACACTTAATGCAAGGTCTTGGACCTAGTTCCCAAGACTCACAATCTAAAGATGTTGGTAGAACCTCCAAATGTCCTCAATGAGCCTCTTCCAAAAGAAATATGGGTTCTTCCCACTGCTCCACCAAATCATATGTTTCCATCCCTCCTCCTCCATCGTATCACCTCAAAACAACTGTCCATATTCCTCCTTCACCTGCTCCATCCATCTTGGGTCCTTATGTCCCTCCACCCACTAAGTCCATTTTGGGCCCTTATATCCCAAAATCACCTCCCCCATCTCATCCTATTCATCCTTTCATACATCAAACACCTATCCATGTCATCCATCATAAACATCCCACTCGCATGTCACCTATTCAGGATCAACAAAGGAATGTACTTGCACATCCTCCATCCACATATCATCCTCAAAATCCTACCTCCATCACTCCACATCATCCATCTCATCATACCCATCCCATTGCTACTAAAAGCACTTTGGATGCAAAAATAAAAATGCATCAATCTAAACATCCACATGAATCTAAAGCTCCCCATGTCCCCTCTAAAAGACATGGTGAAGAGAACAAAAAAAAAATCCAACATCCAAATCAAATTCGTAGGCCACAAAGGCCCACCAAAGCAAAGATCAAAACCATGTGGATCCCAAAGAAAATAGATGCCATACCTTTAAATGAAAAATATGTAACAACATCCAAAGTTGCTAATCCCAACATTAATCATTCTCATCCACCATCTCCTAAATCTGTTTTGTGTCCTTATGTCCCAAAAATCACTATCCCATCTCCTCCATTATCCCCAAATTCTCCATCCATTTATCCTCCTATCCTTTCACATACACCACCACATGTGCCAATGTTGGTCTTGAACTCACCACCCCATCACATGCCTACCCCATCATTCTATTTGTACCCTCTCCAACATCCCATCCATTATCCCACATATCTCCCCCATCAAATCCCTCTAATTCATCCTCTTGCCTAATCCATTTATCCTAATAAGGTTGTACCAACATCCAACAGTCGCTTCACACATAGGCTCTTAATACATCGGTTGGAACTTGATGCTTGATTCCTTCATCCATATCCTTATCGCATATCTTCTAAATCCTCTTATCCACTTCCCTATATTTATCCATCTCCATCTGCATGCTATCCAAAAAGTCAATATATATATATAAAATAAAATAGTAAAGAGAAATAATCTTTCCAATGGTGAAAACTTGGTAAACAAGCACCTTGGATAAGTACGATGATGAAAATCTTGCAAACAAGCATCATGCGTACATCCCCATCTGTCCTTTTCCACACTTGGGGGAAACTTCCTGATATGCATTACCTCCATCCGCTATGCTTACTGCTATGCTCCCAGCTATTCACACATCTTCCTGCTATACATCCTCTTCATTCATCCCCTCCATCCCACCTATCTTTTGCATCCTACCATCATATCCCATTTATCTCCCATCCCTCCATCCTTCTTGTGATCTTGATCAAAACAGGGGCACCTATCTATGCATGCTTTGGACACCTCTTGGTATACATTTCCTTCATCCATACTCTATCGTATTCCTTAGTCACCCATCCCATTCTCCTCTAGTTATCTCCTTTATCTTCCTATCCACTTGTCCTCCATACCTCCTGCCTCATTACACATGATATATCTAGAGTGGGGGAATCTATCTTCCTTTGTGACATAGTCCTTGGAGACATCCTTCATCTAGCAAACAATCCCTTCTATCTCCCCATCCTTATCTCTCTATCTATCCATCACATAAATCCTTTCCATCACCCAAATTATCACTTGGATACATCCTCTAGTTATCTCCTTTATCTTCCTTCATCTAGAAAATAATCCCTTCCATCTCCCCATCCTTATCTTTCTATCTATCCATCACATAAATCCTTTCCATCACCCAAATTATCACTTGGATGCATCCTCTAGTTATCTCCTTTATCTTCCTATCCACTCGTCCTCCATACTTCCTGCCTTATTACACATGACATATCTAGAGTGGGGGAATCTATCTTCCTTTGTGACATAGTCCTTGGAGACATCCTTCATCTAGCAAACAATCCCTTCCATCTCCCCATCCTTATCTCTCTATCTATCCATCACATAAATCCTTTCCATCACCCAAATTATCACTTGGATACATCCTCTAGTTATCTCCTTTATCTTCCTATCCACTCATCCTCCATACGTCCTGCCTCATTACACATGACATATCTAGAGTGGGGACATCTATCTTCCTTTGTGACATAGTCCTTGGAGACATCCTTCATCTAGCAAACAATCCCTTCCATCTCCCCATCCTTATCTCTCTAGCCATCCATCACAGAAATCATTTCCATCCCCTTGATCCTATGACAAAGGACGTTTGAAATTGATTGCGATCTTTTGATGCTTTTGGATTTTTTTATCATTTGAGCTCCCTATCATCACTTGTCATGGTCGCCTTCCATCCCATCCTCCTCTAGTTATCTCCTTTATCTTCCTATCCACTCGTCCTCCATACTTCCTTCCTCATTACACATGACATATCTAGAGTGGGGGCATCTATATTCCTTTGTGACATAGTCCTTGGAGACATACTTCATCTAGCAAACAATCCCTTCCATCTCCCCATCCTTATCTCTCTATCCATTGATCACAAAAATCCTTTCCATCCCCTTGATCCTATAGCAAAGGACGTTTCAAATTAATTGCAATCTTTTGATGCTTTTGGATTTTGTTTATCATTTGAGCTCCATATCATCACTTTCCATGGTTGCCTTGATCCATCATATCATGGTGTGCTTTGACTAGTCAACATAGGGGCGTATCTTTATCTTTTCTTTGTTGTTGTCTTCTTGGTTGTCCCACGTAGTACCCACCAAGATCCCTGAGGTATTGTGTTACACTGGGGCATGCTTGTGTGCTTGTGGTTATCCCAATACCTGGCCCGACCAAGGTCATCGCAACTTTGGGGTGTTGGGATAGCCTTCTTGTTTATTGTGATTGTTTCATGCATTAGACACTAATCTTCCTTGGTCATTTATACCTTGGTGTATCGTGTCTTTTGCTATAGCAAAAATCAGTGCTCCAAAGATGGAAAATTGCATTAGGATTGCATCTCATTTTCCATTCCATCATCTTGCATGTATCCCCCATTCTCTCATCTATGAAACATCCCCCCCATCCATTCATCTTCCCTCTATCTCCCTCCCCTATCCATCCAATCTCTTAGCATCATCTCTTCAATCTTCTTAGAATAATATCGATTAGTTATTCTAAGCATATTGTCCCCCATCACTTTGCATCATCATCCTCATGTCCCCTTTCATCATCTCATCCATTTTGAGAGCACATTCGTGTTCTCTTGCACCCGTATGTCCTCTCGAGGGGGCATCCTCAATCCCTAATCTTCATCTTCACCCCCATCATCTTTCTTCCTAGTCACTCCTTTGAATGATTGGGGCATCTCTCCCAATCTAACCATCTTCTTATGGGTTCTATGTTTTAATATTCTTTCAAATGATGCTACTTCGTAACAACATCTCAAAGAGGGGAAAAATGTAGACATCCAAATTTGGACATGTTCATTTGTCCAAATTTATCCCTTTTCGTCTAAACACCCCCTTATCTGCATTAATTAAGTAATATCACTATTATTTAATTGATACCCTTAATTCTGCCAAATCCCTAAGGTATCTAGTTAAATAATTAAATACCTTACCTCTTTAATTACCCTTTCATCAAATGAATTAAATAAATATGACATTTATTTAATTCCTCACATGCCACATCCTCCATTTTTATCTAATCCTAATTCATCTTCTAATCTCATCATTAGAGATGTGCACATGCCTAATCCTTGATTAGGATGTGTCACATCCTCCAACTTTTGCAAGTTGACCCCTAATCTCTTTTAGCCACCTAACCCTCCTCTAATCCTTCATTAACTAGCCTAATCATTTTCCCAAGGAATTTTTAATTTTTTTTATCCTTCCAAGGAATATTAAATTCCTTTTTCTCTTCGCCATGTGATCTTTGACTTGCCACATCAAGTCACATGTGAACTCTTTTCCATGGAATCTTTGACTTGTCACATCAAGTCACATGTGACAAGTGCTTACCTTTTTAGGCACCTTGTCTTATCCAAGGTACTTTCTACCTCTCTCTTTGAAACCTTGTCTTATCCACAAGATTCCCCAATCATGTGAATTTTAAATTCACTTTTTATTCCTCCAAGGAATCTTCTCATCTCACAATGTACTTTCAAGGTACATGTCCTTCCTCCACATCATGTACTCTTCTTCTACCTCACCTACACATCACCAATTCTAAGCCACTTCACCTTCCACATGTCAAGATGTGAGGGCTTGTGAGTCCTCAACTCACCATAGCCCTTCATCTTGACCTTGTTGGATGAATCTCAATCAAAGAATTCAACTTCCTCTATAAATACCCCTTCTTTTCTCTCATTTAGGGGGTTGATCATTGTGTTAACCAAACTCTTGCAAAATTTTCATTTGAGCCATACTTAGCCAAAAGCTTGCATTCCTTACATTCATCATAACATTCTCATCCATTTCTCATCCATCTTTACATCTCATATCAACATCTTTTTCCATCCAAGGAGCATACACAAAATCAACCATCACGAGCCAACCAAAGGATCGCTTTGAGACAAGGTAAATCTGTCATTTGTTATCTTATTTTGTTTTGAATCTAACTAGGCTAATCTTGAGGTGTTAAGTGTTTTTATTGTTTCTTGCACATTTCTTGTTGTTGCTCATTTCTGGAATAGTATCTTCACCTAGTCACAGTATACTCTTGAAGAAAGAGATAATTTTACGATAAATTTGGTCCTACTTTAGACACCTTGCATCAATCACCCCTTAAAAACTACATTTATAGGCCCCTAATGCTCATGATTTTGGACTTTAAGGCCTATTTCACTCACAAATCACTCAAATCTTGACAAGCAACATTCAAACCACTCAAATTTTGTGAAACCCACCTCAAAAATCCCTAGTGGGACTAAGTCACCCAGGGTGATGACTTAGTCCCTTTTGGGGTATTTTCCACTTTTAAGCGAGAAAATCATCGACTTAATTCAAATTCTTGAGGGATGTCAACCTATGAAGTTAAAATAATGAGTAATTTGGTGTCAATGCCTATAAATACATGTTTTTAGGTCATTTTTCACATCTCCTAGTCATTTTTACAAAGCAAAAAATCAAAAGTCGAGCAAAATATCTTTCACAAGAAGATTCAATAGCATTTCTACAACAAAGTTGAAGCTTAAGGGAAGTAAGCTAGGGTTTTTGTAGGTCTTCAAGCTCAATTTTTATTCAAGATCTCACATTGCACAGGGTTGATCATAGATTCCTATGGTGAATCATGGAGAAATCTAGGTTGAGGAGATACAACTAGCCATCAAATCACACCTAAATACTTGTTTTCAAAGTGATTCCATCTTCCATTTTCTCTCTATCTTCAAACTTAAGGTTTGCATAAAATTTTCATGTCATTTGTATTCATTTGAAATGTTGTAGGGTTTCTTAGATTGAAGTCTTGCATCATTCAAGTGTCATTTTCTTATCTTATTCTAGCACATTAGAATAGGGTTTTGTCTCACTTCAGCTTTTCCTAGTCTTAGACACACTTAAGGCTAGGGTTTTATGTAGATTTTATCTCTCACAAGGTTTAAATACCAACTAGGGGTTTGGCCGAGGCAAACTCCCCATTAGAAACCAAATTATCTTTTGTTTTGTAGGGTTTTTCAAAGATTCAGATGCGGATTTCTGTCAGAAAATAGAGTGCAGGTTATGGGCTTTCGTTTCCAATTTTTGGATTTGTAGAAAATCCAAAGTGGACTAAGTCACCCATAGGGGTGACTTAGTCCCACTGCACTAATTTTTCAGGTATTTTTACAATTTTAGGTACCCATTTGGCAAAAACAGCTATCTGGGCAATTTCCCTGATATGGGACTAAGTCGCCCAGCCTGGCGTAAGTGTCCTAGTTGGCTTAAAAATCAAAATTTCCAGAATTTCAGAGGTTTCTACAATCCCTAGTCAACTCTTCATTAGTTTCTAGGTGAATTTTTTTTGTCTTACATCTTTATTTTATCATTTATTATATTTATTTCATCTTTTTGCATATCACGGTGTGTTTTCCAGCACTTTGCATTTCTTAGGTTTAGCATCATCAAATCATTTTATTTTTAGATCAGTGCATTATTACATCATAATTAGACATATTACATTCCATTTACATTAATCTTAAGTGTTGAAATTTGCATTTTGGACCCCATTCTTTCTCCTTTTAGGTGAAAAATCCAGGGAGCTTAAAGCATTAAGGTACCAAAATCATTGTCCACATTTTGGTGAACTTGAATTTTGAACATATTCACTTCTAATTTTAAGTGCATCCTAGGTTCCATTTTCATTAATATTGCATTAGGTATTGCATTTTTTAAACTGCATCCTAGGGTTTTCAAAATTGCATTAGTGAAAAACTCATTTTAGGTTGCATTATTGCATCCCATTTCATTACACAATAGTGAAATTCTGCATTTACATTATATATTTTCATGGTACTATACAAAAAACATTCTTATCCATTAGAAAATTTATAAAAACTTCAAAAATCACCCTACTAGGACTAATTCGCCACCTTGGGCGACTTAGTCCCAGTGCAACTTTTGCTTCTTTGTTTTTTGCATTTTGTTTCCCATTTTTGTCATTACTGTTAGATTCAGTTATTATTTTGTTTCTATGCAGTTATTTCCTATTACACTTGAATCATTTGCATTAGTATTATTTACTTTAATGGAAATCATAGATAGCATTATATTTTTACAATGTTCATTTTCAGCATTAGTTCCTAGCTCATTTAGATTAGATTCATTAGAAAAAACAAATAAAAACTTCACAACATCAAATGAACCCATCAAAAAATGCTTCATTTCAGGACAACCATATCATCCAAAGCTCTTAGTAGTGATGAATTGGATAGGTTATATGAAACCTTACAAGGTTTCCTCTCACTAAGTCCATCCACTAAGGCTTGTGATGACAAACCTCAACCAATTAACAACTTATCTCCCAAACCTTTTAGTAGTGATGACTTTGGTATGTTAGATGAGGCCCTTGAGGACTTCATCTCATAAAATCCATCCACTAAGGTTTGTTGTGAGCAACCAAAAACAAAATATGCCAATGTAATTCAACCTCAACTTGTCCTTTACCCACCTTCACATCAACCTCAACCTCCACCTAAACCTGAGTTTACCCTTTACCCACCACAGCATGATGTTGTTGTACACACACACTACACTAGAAATAATCCACAACCACAACAACCTCCTCAAACTTCCTTACCTTTACCAAATCCCATTTTTCCTAGTTCCCCTCGCCTAAATTCACACCTTAGGGAGTATGATCTCGTCGAACAACTTAAGAATACTCCCGCAAAGATATCCCTTTGAGATCTTCAAAATTCACCCAATTATCATTCAATGCTCCAAACGGCCTTTCAACAAATAGTGGTTCCTCCTGGTACAAATTAAAATGATGTGGTAACTCTTCTAAAAGGAATGAAAACTGTTAATGTAGACACTACCTTTCATCAACATGAGCTCCTCCGTTAGAATTAAGAAAACAAAATGAGGCCTTTATGATAATTTCCCAATATAATACAATAGGCATCAAAAGGACCCTTGTTGAAAATGGCTCTGCCCTCAATGTGAGTAGTGTAAAACTATTAGATCTATTATGTGTGGATAAATCACAAATTAAACTTGATTCTTTATCTATTAGAGGATTTGACAACACAACAAAACAACTGCTTGGTGTAATCACTTTTCCTATAACAGTAGGAGTGGCTACCTTGTAAACTCCTATTCATGTCATGCCCTATGATCTCACATATAATATTCTCTTGGGAAGGCCATGGATTCATGAGATGCATGCAGTACGTTCGACTCTTCATCGCATAATAAAGTATGTCTATAACAACAAAGTATATCAAGTTGAGATAGATCCTGAGCCTGAGAGTTGTTTGCAACTTAAAAAAGGAACAACAAGTCCTCTAAATACTTTAATTTCAACATCTCACATTGAACCTCTTGAGACCAATAAACAAGAAGAAGAATTTGTGTCTGATTTTCTAGATTATGATTGGGGAACATTGGAATTCACATCTTCATTTATGGATGAATACATAATCACCCACAAAGACAATGAAAAACCAGAACAACCAATGGTTATGTCAACTTAGAATTCAGAAGAATCTTCCCAAATATCTATCTTGTCTCCTTTGGAAGAAATACAACATACACAACGAATTTTGATGAGATAGATTACCAACATCTGCCTAACCCAAAAGAAATGGAAAGACTTTATGGAAAAGGCTACACATTAGTCAAAAAATTGGGATACATTGGTAAAGGATGTGGAAAGCATGAACAAGGAATTTGTGTCCCTATCGAACCTAATACACAAGAAATAAAGACTAGTTTGGGATATTCCTTCTCTAAGATAACCAAAGCAACTCAACAACCTTCATTAAACATCAAAACCATCATATGTAAACCAAGAACCATGCTTATGCTCAAACATCCTGAATTTATTGATATGAATTATCCACCATCTTGCAAGTATGTTAAAAGTGATGACGTCTTGAAACAAATGTTAGGTGCTATTGATAAACCATCTTCTTCCAAATGAAACATTATCTACTCTATGATAAGTTCCAAGCCACAAAATATTGATGATCATGAGAAAACCATGGAACCATTTAATCTTGAATCTCCTAAGTTGAATGCACTCCCCCTAGGAGATACAATTGATATACCAATGGACATCGATGATAAAGAAAAATTAATTAAGATTGGGAAGTGTCTTGATGATGAAGAACAAGAGGATACTACACTTTTGCTCCATAATTTTCCTGAAATCTTTGCTTGGAAATATTTTGATATGCTAGGAGTAGACCTAAAGATAGTAACACATAACATTGTTCTTGCAAACAATGCTAAGCTTGTTCGACAGAAGATATGAAAAATGAATCCTAAGATAGCCTTACGTGTTAAAGGAGAGCTTGAAAAACTCCTTGACACAAGTTTCATTCGCCCTAATGATTATTCTCCTTGGATCTCAAATATTGTCGCAGTTGCTAAACCTAATAATCGTATTAGGATATGTATAGATTTTTGTGAGTTGAATAAAGCATCCTTAAAAGATGATTTTCCTCTTCCTAATATTGACATGATCATGGATTCAACTGTTGGACATGCTTTTTTTTCATTCATGGATGGATTTTTGGCTATAATCAAATCTTTATCAACCCACAAGATCAATACAAGACAACATTCACAACTGTTTGGGGAACGTTTTATTGGGTTATGATTCCTTTTGGATTAAAGAATGTAGGTGCCACTTATCAAAGAGCAATGACATTGATATTTCATGATTACATACATAAAATATTGGAAGATTATGTTGATAGCATCCTTGCCAAGTCCTTAACACGATAAGACAATGTGAATGTTCTTCAACAAATCTTTGAACGAATATGTAAAAACAACATGAGACTCAATCTGAAAAAGTGTCTTTGGAGTAGATAGTGGGAAACTCTTAGGGTTTATCATATCTCAAAGAGGCATCGAGGTGGACACAAAAAAAATTGATGCTATTGTCAACATGCCACCTCCTAGGAATATTTCTCAATTATGCACATTGCAGGGATGAATTCAAGCCATCTGATTTTTTGTAGCCTTTTTAGCCAATTGAACGCTAACTTTCACACATCTCCTCAAGAAGGATGTTCCTTTTGATTGGAATGAGGATTGTAAACAGGCCTTTGAGAGTATGAAGGAATACCTCGCCACTCTGCCTGTTTTACAACCTGCTATGCCAAATAAACCATTCATCCTTTACATCGCCACATCTTCTCATGCTCTTGCAGTATTGTTAGCTCAAAAAGATGATAATGGAAAAGAACATCTATTTATTACATTAGTCACACTCTAATCGATTATGAAACCCGATACTCCCCAATCGAAAAACAATGTTTAGCCCTTGTATTCGCTACTAGTAAATTGCAATATTATTTACTCAATGCTGAAATACAAGTCATGACAAAATTTGATCCTCTCAAACATCTTTTTAACAAAATAGACTTATGATGAAGTTTAGCTAAGTGGGTTATGTTGTTGACTGAGTTTGACCTTAAGTTTTTTTTACAAAAAGCAATTAAAGGACAAGCCTTGACCGACCATTTAGTTGATGCTCCTTCACCTATTGCATTACCCGGTAATGATTCTTTTCCTGATGATAGTGTGTTGACAAGTATTTCTACATGGAAATTGTATTTTGATGGATCTAAGTGTAGAATAGTCTCTGGTGTTGGAGTAATATTGATTCCACCTGAAGGAAAGCCTATTCCCTTGTCATATCGATTGAATTTCCTATGTATGAATAACACTATTGAATATGAGGCCTTAATTGTTGGAATATGTGATGCTTTAATCATGGGAATTACAGACATCAGGATCTTTGGTGACTTGCAATTAGTGATCAAACAAATAAATGGTGTCTATCAAGCTAAACATGATAATTATCCAAATATAAAGATCTTACAATGTCCTTGTTGGTGAAATTTAACTCCTTCACCATTGATAACATCTCCTGAAAAGATAATTGGCATGCAGACGCAATGGCGAGTGTTGCTTCTCTTATATCCCCTTCCGATCCTTCACAAGATATTATATTCATTGTTCATCCCATCATGAAACCTTCCATCAATGATATCACTATCGACGCATTAGTGGCAACCAAGGATGATTCAAGTGAATGGTATGATGCTATCTATAATTACATAAAAAAATGGTACACTTCCCGAACCTATAACAAATAACACTCGCACTCGTTTAAAACAATTAGCCACCAAGTAAATAATTCTTGTTGATGTGCTATATAGAAGATACTTTGATGGAATTTTACTTAGATTCCTTAAGGATTCTAAAATCAATATGGCACTCGAGCAGGCTCATGCAGGTAGTTGTGGTAGTCATTTTGGTGCAAATACCCTAGCACAAAAAATCCTTCGTACAGGATACTACTGAAAAAATATGGAAAAATACTATTATGATAATGTTAAGTGATGTCATAAATGTCAAGAACATAGCAATTTATTTCATGCTCTACTTATGAGCTCCATGTCCACATCCCTATTTGGCCATTCTATATATGGGGGTTGGATATAATTGGAAAAATATCCCCTTTTTTGTTGGACATACATTTATCATCATTGCCACTGATTACTTCACAAAATGGTTAGAGGTTATTCCTCTTCTATCTATGACCGCTGAGGTAATATGTCGATTCATTCGTGAGCACATAATTGCTCGTTTTGGGCTCCCTTTCGTATTAGTCTCTAATAATGGCACACCATTTAAGAATAATGATGTGAAGAAGTTCTTGGAGACCTTCCATATTCAACATCATTTTTCAACACCTTACTACCCACAATCTAATGGTCAAGTTGAATCAACTAATAAAGTCCTCGAACAAATTTTGAAGAAAATCGTTAATACTAATCACAAGGACTGGCACACACAACTGCATTATGTGCTTTGGGCTTATTGCACAAGTGTTCGCTCCTCCACTGGATCCACACCTTATAACCTAGTTTATGGTACTGAGGAAATCATGCCCTTGGAGTTAGAAATCCCAACACTATGGATTGATCTTCAAGGTCCAGTTGACAATAACACTTATAAGGCAGAATGATTACACCAACTTGAAATTCTTAACGAACAACGCATTCATGCCCTTGAGCATCTTCAAGCTTATTACAAAAGGAAACAACACTATTACAATATCAATGTCATCCCTCACACATTTAACAAGGGCGACTTAGTTCTATCTACAAATTGACGTAATGTCAACACTGACCCTAATGAATGAGGAAAATTTAGTCATAATTGGTCAGGACCATATGTTGTCGAAAAAAGCTTTGGGTCTAGTGCATATTTCCTAATGGAACTCGATGGAACAGCCCTTAAAGAACCTATCAATGCCACACATTTGCGACGGTATTATGTCTAATCCCTTTTGAATAGTATGAATTATAAAGCATTGTTGTTAAAGTTATGGGTCTTGTCCTATACGCTTTCACATTGCTTTGTTCTTGACAAACCACTCATGTCTATGTCTCGAGCACTAAAGTGATTATTTAATTACTTTAGGTTTCTTACTATTCAAATTTATCTTGCGTGTTATGATAAGTTACATTTAATTTAGCATAACATACTCAATCATCATGTTGTATCTAAAAAGAAACTGTAATATGTTTTAATTAGATCACATACATTCTGTTAAATCATGTAGACATTAATTAAAGTAATCTTGCACAGGTTCTTTAATTAATCACATTGCCATTTAACATTTACAACACATTAAGATAGCTCATAAAACATCAAAAACTCATATATATATATATATATCCAAAGTTTTTTGTACATATCATCATAATATACAACATCACCAAGGTATGTGAGAACTAGATCCCTCAGGATCTGGAGCTCGCGATCTGGTACCTAAATGTCATGAGATGGTCATGTGTGATCGTGATCCGTTGAATCTAAGTGAAAACTCTAGACCCTATACTCGCCCAAGAGCCACACGACACTCCTCTACTATATAATCCCTCTTTGCCCTCAATCGTGATATCTGTGTATGTAGTCTCTCCACCTCTGTTGGAGTTTGGGATGACTGTCTTGTGGTCTTGGCTTGATGGAGTCATCTCCTCACACTCTTGTACACTACCCGTAGCCTCATGAATGGTCTCAATGACTCTGGCTCCTCCTCCATGATAGGTGGGGGCATGTAATCAAGGTCCATCTCCTCCTCGTCGATGGATGCAGGTACTATCTCTGCAGCAGCCTAACGATAGAACTCCCACCAGTCTCTCGTCGCTCCTGCAAGGTAGAAATAATACACAATTAGTAAACATCATCATGATATATATAAAAAGAGCATAAGCACTAAAATACATGCATAAAATCAAATATCATCACCTATATCATTGGTCGGCTAAGCAATCTCAATGTCATCATGTATAGGGGGCATGGATGTTGTGCTAGCCTCACCTCGACTATGAGTACTAGTGCCTACTACAGCTACTACTCGTGTCCTCGTCATACAAATGGGAGAGGAATCTCCCCACTCATGTCAGTCCTCAACTCCTACCTCATCACTCTCACTCAGGGGTGGCTCCTCCTCCTCGTACTCCTCCTCCTCATCCTCCTCTCCCTCTTGGCCATCATAATTTGGATCTGCATCCTCATCATCAACCACATCAGTGAATATATCGGCAACCCTATAGTGTGTCTCCTCGGCCCTATCCTCTCGGTCATCTCCATCATTTGGTAGTGGCTTTACATCTCCCACTGGCTCATCCATCAAGAATACTGATGTTGGTCGAGTCACTGTCCACCACTCCTCATGCTCTCCTATGGCACCAACATCATTTGCATCAGAGACTGGTGGCTGGTCATGATCAGAGCAGTCAAAGTCACTCTCAGCTACATGCTCGAGCATGAGTCGCACTGTATCACCCAGTCTTCGAGCACTCAGCACTGATCTCTTGAAAGAGGGTCATGCCCGGGGTGGTGTCTGTACCTGTCAAAATTGTCGCATGACCCGATCATAGTAGAATGGTCGTACTACATGGTCATGACGACCAACCAAAAATCTATCCATTTGCATCCTCCTTAACTATCTAGTATGATCTGGCCACTGTAGTGTTAGTTGATAAGGTTTCCAAAGGACCTCATCCTCATCCAGTCGGTCAAATCGTACCCTCCAAAAATGCAAATCACCATACTACCATAATTGCCACAGAGGATAGTTGAAAGCCTGAGGATACCCTACTGTTGTCGCACATGGATAGCCGACTGGTCTGGTGCATGTAATATACTCAAGGCACCACACCTATAGAAGCGTGCAGTGCACCATACTTTTCACCTCTTGGAATACAAATTTCCCAAGATCATAATATAGATGTGCCAAGATACACCAACCCCAGGCGTATACTATGTGTTGCTCTACCATCCCTCAAATCAAGTGGACTATTCCTCCCTCAAGCTGCCCCACCCACCCATCAGGGATGAGCACTAGTGCTACAGTGTGCATCACAATCCATTGAACCACTGGTGCCCATGAATATAATAGCATAGACAAATCAATCTGTCCTAACCCATGCATCATGAACTAGACCATCTAGACAATACTATAAATCAACCCTCTGCTCATGAAAGGTGTGGTCTCTACGGAAATGTACTTGCTCTCCTCGAATTGACACATGGAGAATCCAATGTACATCCTCCAACGTGATTGGCATCTCCCCTGTCGGCAGATGAAAAGCGCATGTATCTAAATTCCAACTCTCACAGAGAGCCATCAGCATGGCATCGTGGTATCTCATAGGAGGCATAAGATATGCCCAATAGATGCCCATAGCCTAAAGATGCTATGTCTCCTCTGCTGACAGTGCTAGAGCTAGATCTCTCAGGATGCTCAACTATCTCCCTCCAAATCATTATTGTGATCGGGTGGGTACCTATCAAATTTACACAAATATGCTCTAAAACTCATCTAATATCTTCAAGTTTTACATTATTCATCATGCAAGTGTACTAAAGTCCATCTAGTGTGCTTTCCTAGAGGCCCTAGACACTTTTGAACCCTTTTGGGACACTTCACAAAGAAATGGGACACTTTGCAAACCAAAGGGACACTTTGCAAACAAAAGGGACACTTTGCGAACAAAAGGGACACTTTGCAAAGAAATGGGACACTTTGCAAACTTTTTTTCCAAGATCCTAGATTAACCTAGATATGCATAAAAATCATGAAATCATTGCACAATCACTAAGCACAAGTAGTAGAATCGACTCACTTCATGTTGACACTTGTCATGTGCCACTTGGTCTCGGAGAACGTCCAATCGTGCAGGTGTGTAACCCGGTTTGGTCGACGTTTTCCATCTCACTTGTCACTCTCAAGCTACAAGAAGGTAAAATGAAATAGTAAGTGAAAAATTATTCTCCTTTACCTCTTTTTAACCTATTTTCATTTCTTTTTACTATGCATCACATTAGGGTTTCTTCTATCACATATGTTTTCTTCAAAACAACATAACGGGAGCCAGGGAACTCCATTTTCGAAGCCATTTGATGCATTGGAATCGTGATTCCGCACCTGACATCATCAAATGTCTATTATTATGTGACATGGTACTTGGAACTGTCCTACAATATGATATTTCTTGTTCGATGTGGCTAGATTGCTACCTTAATTCCACATTTGTAAAAGCAAGTGAAATCAAGGGGGGGCATACATCTACCCTCGAATTTGATTTCTAGAAGTTAGAAAAAAGGATTTTTGACACCTAACGAATTTGTGTTGTAGGATGCAGTTCTTAATGTTGTGGTTTTGTAGATAACTACATTGGGGGATTCATTCTCCCGTCTTTTGAATGAGTATCCTTTTATAGTAAAACATACTACTTAGAGTACTTTAGCTTACATATGCGCGTAGAGTCATATGGGCGCTAAAGTGGGGGTTTAATGTGTCACCAAAAATTGTATACTCTTGAAGAAAGAGACAATTTTGTGATAAATTTGGTCCTACTTTAGACACCTTGCATTAATCACCCCTTAAAAACTGCATTTGTAGGCCCCTAATGCTCATGATTTTGGACTTTAAGGTCTATTTCACTCACAAATCACTCAAATCTCGACAAGCAACATTCAAACCACTCAAATTTTGTGAAACCCACCTCAAAAATCCATGGTGGGACTAAGTTTCCCAAGGTGGCAACTTAGTCCCTTTTGGAGTATTTTCTACTTTTGAGCAGGAAAATCACCGACCTAATTCAAATTCTTGAGGGATGTTGGCCTATGAAGTTAAAATAATGAGTAATTTTGTGTTAATACCTATAAATACATGTTTTTAGGTCTTTTTTCACATCTCCTAGTCATTTTTACAAAGAAAAAAATCAAAAGTCAAGAGAAAAATATATTTCACAAGAAGAATCAATAGCATTTCTATAGCAAAGTTGAATCTTAAGGGCAGCAAGCTAGGTTTTTTTCAGGTCTTCAAGCTCACTTTTTGTTCAAGATCTCATATTGCAAAGGGTTGATCATATATGCCTATAGTGAATCATGGAGAAATCTAGGTTGAGGAGATGCAAGTAGCCATCAAATCACACCCAAAGACTTGTTTCAAAGTGATTCCATCTTCCATTTTCTCTCTATCTTCAAACTTAAGGTTTGCATAACATTTGCATGTCATTTTTATTCATTTGAAATGTTGTAGGGTTTCTTAAATTAAATTCTTGCATCATTCAAGTTCCATTTTCTTATCTTATTCTAGCACATTAGAATAGGGTTTTGTCTCACTTCAGCTTTTCCTAGTCTTAGACACACTTAAGGCTATGGTTTTATGTATATTTTATCTCTCACAAGGTTTAAATACCAACTAGGGGTTTGACCAAGGAAAACCCCCCATTAGAAACCAAATTATCTTCTATTTTGTAGGGTTTTTCAAAGATTTAGATCCAGATTTCCGTCAAAAAATAGAGTGCAGGTTGTGGGCTTCCGTTTCCACTTTCAGATTTGTAGAAAATCCAAAGTGGACTAAGTCACCCATAGTGGCAACTAGTCCCACTGCACTAATTTTTTCAAGGATTTTTATAGTTTCAGGTACCCATTTGGCAGAAATAGCTTTCTAGGCAGTTTCCCTGATTTGGGACTAAGTCGCCCAGCCTGGTGTAAGTGTCCTAGCTGGCTTAAAAATCAAAATATCTAGAATTTCAGAGGTCTCTACAATCCCCAATCAGCTCTTCATCAGTTTCTAGGTGCATAGTTTATGTCTTACATCTTTATTTTGTCATTTATTGCATTTATTTCATCTTTTTTCATATCACAATGTGTATTCCAGCACTTTGCATTTCTTAGGTTTAGCATCATCAAATCATTTTCTTTTCAGATTAGTGCATTATTACATCATAATTAGACATATTAAATTCCATTTACATTAATATTGAGTGTTGAAATTTGCATTTTGGACCCCATTCTTTCTCCTTTTAGGTGAAAACCCTAAAAGGAGCTTAAAGCATTCAGGTACCAAAATCGTTGTCCACAAAAAGGAAAGAAATGATGAATGAGAAAATTGGTGCAACTCACCACCCTTCAATATCTTCCTTGAAGGATTGAAGTCATTCACATCACTCTAAGGGTATTGGATCTTGCTTGTTTGATTTGCATGAATGCCTGAATGCATGAATACCTACAACACTTGTCAGCCTTCATAAAACAACATGAACACACATAAACTTTGACATGATGTTAGGATCTTGATTGCTACTATAAATGGCTAATAATTTTTCTCTTGAATTCTCAATTATGCTCTTGAAAATAATATTTTATATTGAATGCATGTTAGATTTCAAATGATAAAAAGAATAGGTATTTGTAGGTGTTTATCCAATTTCTCAAAAATTAGATTCTAAAATCCGACACTTATAATTTGAATTTTAATCATTAAAATTCCACCAAAAACATTTTTTAATTTAGGTCCTAGCTCATAAAGGGGACCCGTTCGCCCATGGTCAAATGTGTCCTAGCCTAAACTTTCAGGACACATATGATCCAAGGCAATTTAATTATTAAATGCATTTATTTAATGTTGGTTCCCCTTTTGGAAAATGGTAGGAATAAGGCTTTGGAATGCATAATTTGGAAAATTAGAAGCTTAATTAAGTCGAATAAATTAAGGGACTAAAACATAGTGTGAAATTGTAAAGGTATACAATTTTCTAAACTACACACACAAATATTATAAGTCCACTCAAGGGTCACCATGCATTGAAACTTAGTAGAATCAAGACATCGAGATAGTAACTACTCATGAAAGCACTTCTTAGAAACTCAAGCATATAACTAACCCTCACAAGAAATAATTTCTCAAATGTATCATACTATGGAAAAATGGAAACAATAATCTCTACCAATATCACAATCACACATGAAAAGACCCAGCCAAAGCTCTCACACAAAAATCAACACATCAAAGAGTAATCATTCCCCACTTCAAGAGAATCTCAACTAGGATTATCTAAGAGGCACTCAAGTTCTCCTCAAACACACGACATAGTTCGGCTCACATTCAACCCTAAAAAATGCCACCCAAGGCACCCATGCAAAAATCCAAACATTGATTCCCTAAAACAAGCACTAGAGCTATAACACACCAAGCACCAACAAACACATGGGAAAGAACATGAACCTTATGCATCTTAACATAGTAGAAAAATCCACTAGTGTTAAATCTAGAGCTTTGATACCAAATGTAAGGATTGGGACCCAATTCAATCTCACAAAAATGATCAATAGCTCAATAATTCATAAGCATGGAATATAAATGAAATAACTTCATTAAGTAAATATATATCATAACACATCCTCATATGTGTAGTGCATGGTAAAAGAACATAATATTTGATATACAAGAAATGTAATTTAGGATCTCATGCCATGTAAACAACTAAAGATACAATTTGGAAGTACAAATATATATAATGATACAAGAATAATGTAAGGAAATATATAATACAGTCTTGGGCTATCACCGACCCTCAAATTAATTCGCAAGTCAAGAGACGAGAACATGGCTCAAACACTTTTCTTCCCAACCATGAAGCTTACGATTCCACATAATTCTTAATACTCGAGGAATACCCAACCCTACACGAAGTACCTAGCAACCTAGAAATAAAAAGTAGGAGGGAATCTCGGTGCAAAACTGATGTATATACATACATTTCTAACATGAACGTACATTTCCCACTATCACAATATGGTAGAGAAATATATCAATAAATTTTCTAGGTAAATTTCATCTATTTCAATGAACACATGGCTTTTACCAAATCACTATAAGTAACTGAAAGATTCTAAAAAGAGGATCATCCTTCTCTGTTAGTCCATATTCGACACCCTATCCCAGAAGGTAAACCCAATCACACATATAAGACAATAATAGGCATAATGTTCATAAAATAAATAAATACTCCTTCTCCTTGCATGCAAATGATTATATTAACATCTTTTCATTATTTCAATCTTTCCATTCCTAAAGACGATAAAATATAAATCATTGACATGTAATTCATTATTTTACATGCAATTGATCTTTAATGATAATCTCAATGTCATGCCATATTTAACGTACATGCAACACCATTTTCCTTTTCATGCAATACTAACCTTTATTTTAACTATAGATTTTATTTGATATGCTGATTTAAACTAAAAGATTCGGATCCATGAAATGACAATTGAAGACATATTCATTTTTACAGTTTAATGGGAAAATCATCATAACAAAGATAAAATGGTTACCAGTATTAATTTATTACTCAATGTAATTGTAAATATGGAACTATTTTCATTTTATGCAATAATTGACTGACTTCCATGTCTGGCAGGTTAATTCATGAAAAAATAGTTTGATAATCTATGCACACCAACTCTGTTACATATACACAAGCATACGGTTGTATGTACATACATATATATTGATATGTATATACATACAACCATAGTTTTTACAGTAGAAATACATATTTTCTATTAGAGATTCAAAACATAACATAATACAACAAATTCCTATATATTTTCATAATTACAATTTTCCTGTAGAATCTTTCTTGTAGATAAAAACACTTTCTAGCACACTTCAAATTTCATTTTTTTTTGTAGAAATTAAGGAATAAAACTAGGTGTTCTTAGCTGCAAATAGGGTTTATATTTATATGCATTCTCAATTTGTTCAAGGTTTTAGTATAATACTTGGAATAAAAAAAACCTAATTAGAACTATACATGGTTCTGGCATAAAAATGGGTTAAAAACAACTCAGAATTTTATGTTCACTGTTACCATAATAAAATAAATCCAAAATATTTATGGCTAATGGTTAAATATATTCACAATAATTTAAATAAAACTTATATTTCTACAGATGCGACTTCAATCTATTCACTTAATAAATGAACTAAAACCAATACCTAGTGCCAAAATTATACCCTGGAGTTCCTCACGCCAAACTACAAACTACAAATTGTATTGTTAATTTTTGGAACCATGTTGTTGCTCCATTATACGCCTGACATATTTGGACAATACCTTCAATAAATCCCTTTTATACTCCCACGACTCAGACTTAGATCATGCCCAATTTAGCTATAGGAAACTCGACCAACATTTAATGGAATATTTGTTGCGCAATATTTAACTTCAACATAGTCCCACACACCAACACCCCTATTGTCAAAAATGAAATTAGAAGCATTCCAAAGTATTCTATCAATTTTAGGGCGCGGTTTATCAACTGTGATCTACTTTTCATTCTGTAAATTTTGAAAGTCTTCTTCTAACAATGGTTGTAGCTTCACAATTTCTCTTGAAAATATGGTTGCTTTTGGTTGAAATTTTGTGCTGTGAATTTTATTAGCTCTTGAATGAAGACTTTTGAGGCAACCATGAGCATAAATTAGGTATTTTGAATTCATTGAATGAGTGTAGATAATGTAAATCTAAAATCTCCAGCTTGTTGAACTTCTCAAGGAAAGAAAGGTAGCCCCAACTAAGACTCAAGCTAGCCTATATCCAACTTGTAGACCATTTTTCCTCCTTTTCCCCATATCGTCCTCCTCTTTTTTTCAGCCTCCTTATTTATCATTGTTTTTCTTTGTTACTATTTAGATATTTAATAACAATTTTTTTATATACATTTAAATATTTATATATATATATATATATATTAATAATAATATTTATTATTAATATAATTATGCAAATTTATTTATCTATTTTTTATATTTAATCATCAAGATTTTTTATGCATTTATTTATTTATATATATAAATAATAATATATTTTATTATATTATTATCAATATATAAAATACTCAATTTATTAACAAAGAAATAAAATCAAGAAGATGCCAAAGTTAAAGGACGCCACTTGCCATGTGGAGGAACCGCCCACGGATGAAGAAGATGAAAACTCTGCTGACAGAGATTCTCAAGGGGATATGGTGGTGGCGGAAAGTATTGACACTGGGGCTAAGTAGAAAAGTGTTTGAAGGTCTAATAGACTGGTATAACAAAAAAAGGAGGCTCAAGTTTGTTGGAATTAGGGAACACTAAGAGGGGGGGTGAATCAGTGTTCAACAATAATTAACTTTATCAAACTATCAAGAAAAAGATGCAAGCACATAAATCAGTCATCCATAACACCATAACACAAGAATTTTTACGTGGAAACCCTGTTAGGGGAAAAACCATGGTGGAGGTCAATCTACAATTTGAGTACTCAAATATAAGTGTTTTACAAAATGGGAATGCACTTGCATTCAGGAACACTGCCTAGAGCTCACTGCTCAAAATTAGGAAGACTCACTGCCTTACAAAAGATTTGGATTACACAAAAGGGTTGAACTAAGAAGATAGCATCTACATTTATGTATGGTTACAGTTCTGGTTAAGCTCATAGATCAGATTCTAGACCTTCTGTCAAATTATGCACTTCACTCTATTTTGCCTCAATTCGCTTCACAAAAACTTCTTTTGCACAAGCAAAACTGCGCATAATCACTCATCTTCTCTTATGATATTTGCAACATACATCAACACACCTCAAACTCACACATGCACTCTCTAAAATGAATTAACCGATCTCATATATATATCCACTACAAGATTACATCGCTATAAGTCAGCTTCAATAAAATAGAAAATATTTTCCAACTTTTTTCTCAAATCATGAACAACATTTAATGCACATCCACCAAAGTCAGCCACAACATAATGAGGACCCAAAAAAAAATCTCCAACACAAAAATAACTTAAATAATTTCTCCTTAAACATCTGCAACACGCACATTCACTTAGTTATGCTTCATATATTGATGAATAGAAAATTGAACGACCGAATCTCCTAACTTGTACACCACTTGATGCGACAGCACAAAAATCAAGAATAAGATATTCCAGATATTCAATGACCTTCCCTGAGATCCACAACCAAGACTGATAGACTGGTAATGCATATGGATCAACAAACTCAACTTTAGTCGGATACCTTGTTCTTCACTCTATCTTCTGGTATGAACAAATTCTAACATGTGGACCGGATCAATGACTTAGGTTGCCATCAATGACAACACCATAAGCCATATGCCAACAATCTCCCCCTTTGGCATTGATGACAACACTTAGTGAAAAATGACTAAGTGTCGGAACCAACAAAACTTCAAAAATCCAAAACTTCTAACAAAACTCCCCCTGAGTTTGATAAGGCATTTTTCACTACTCTCTCTCCCCCTTTGACATCAATGACAAAAATATATTTCTCTCTCTCTCTCTCCCTATGAAGTGTAACCAAAAACTTACTTATTCAAAAAATGAAGGAATACAGCTACTATTTGAAGATTATTTTGTACTTTTCCTTCATCTCCAGAAGAAACTTCTCCCATGCTTCCACTACAATCTGGGTGATTACGATCATGTTGTTGTTTTCAGATGTTCGGTTGATAATTTTGATGAGAGATTCTAAAATAGTGAAGGATTCTTCTAATTTCTCTCCTTTCCTCAGTATTTCAATCAAATTTTCCAACCTGCATTCGGTTATGTCCTTCACTTTTCAAAAGGTGTCAACAATTTTGTCCCTAGAGTTTTGAACATTTGTATGCTTTGCCTATAATTCCTAAATCCTTTTCTTGATTGCACTATCAACATCTTGAGACATGTTGAAATTTTGACCAATATTGTTCAACTTTGTTTCAATTTGTTCCAGCTTCTCTTTGTACTTGTTGATTGCATGAGGCCATCAAAGACAATAGTTATAAATGTTGTTTGTTGTGATTATGCATTGCCTTAATTGATTCATGTGCTTTTTTAGTTTAGTGAGTGACAATCTGTACTACTTTTTCAAATGCAAAATTATTTCTCCTTCTTCCTTATTTTGAGACTCAAAGTCCATGACTTCCTTGATGCATTCAATCATTTCTTTTGGCAATGTATTCTGCAAACACTCCAATTTGATATGATTATGCACAAGATGAGCACTTAGTACACTTAAGATCATGTCCTGCTCATATGAAGGTCTGATAGACCATATGTTCCCAATTTTCTATATTCCATCTTCCTCATGAATAAGTTGCATTAGCTTTTCTTTGGTTAAATCACTTTCTCCTTCACTTCCTTCTAACATTGCCTTCTCTTGTTCTGGTACACTAGTTTCTAGTTCTTTTCCTTGGGTTTCCTCATATTCCTTATCAGATTCCTCATCTGGTATGTCCACAATTACTTGTTCTTTTCCTTTCCCTTCAACTCTTGGGGTTTTGCATGCTGGAGGAGCAATTTATTTTGCTCTTTTCTTCTTTCTTTCCATGTCACCGGAGGAGGAACCAACTTCAAGTGACCTTACTAGAATGGAAATACCACTTAAACCAAAATTTCCTAGCAAACCTTTGAAGAAACTTTCATATTCTTGATCACAATTTTCCAAATTGTTAGAGTAAATGTAAATTTTCTTGCAAAATGGTTCACTCTCTTCCCATATTACATTGTTTTTCAGGGGAAAACAATTCATAAAATACATCACAAGACATATAACCAAAGTACCAAACCTGAAAGGGTAACTTGTCTTCTTTGTCAATTGCACGTTCTCCATCAATTGATCTTTTAGTAACCCACAAAGGTCAAAATCTCCATCTTCCATTATCATCTTGTGTGAAATGTAGATAGCACCTGCTGAAGTTGCACCTTCTCTATTTCTGAAAAAGATTTTATAGGATACTCCATGCAGAATGTACCTAGTTACTGAATCTTTAATTGTGGAGATTATCAATGCCCTTTGATCTCTAGTAACTCTAGTTAGGGTTTTGACTTCCTTATTTCGAATTGACTTTTTTCTTGGCACATCCCCAACTTTGCATAACCCAGTTACTACTGTAATCACTTCTTTCAAGATATGGTAGGTTTTATCCAAAGTTATAATATCATCATTCAATCTGTTTAGAATAAACTCAATGACTTCTGCATTCTTGAAATAGGGGAATTCACTCCAAATATCCAAAATTTTGTGTTTTGCTCCTTTTAGCCATTCCAATTCATCGTGTGACAACATGTTTCTTTCAACTCTAATATTTTTACTGCTAAACTCATCTAGATTTATCATTCCTTTGATTCATTCCATTTTCCCTTCTGTACACAAACAAGTTCTTCAATTGCACAACAAATTAGACTTGAAATTTCTCAATATGAATGGAGTACCTGATGGATTAGGGTTTTGGTGCAGAGTGCTCTCCTTCTTCGTCTCTTTGATGCAAAGTGGAAAATGAGGGTTTCAACTTCCCTTTTTATAACTCGCTCACCTAACTTTTTTTGTAATAAATGCTTTTGCCCTAACTTATTCAGATGCCCTATTTTCTCAGACATCAAACATGAAAACTTATGCGGACCTTCAACTCAGCACAATATCCTTTCCAACTGATTCCATAGCATCTATAGATCATCAACGCAACCACTACACACATCCACATCTCGGTGTCAATTACTGACAGGGGGTTTGAAGGTTTTTCTTGACATCCCCCCTAGGCCAAAGGCCTAAAACTAATTCCTAGAGGAATTACCAGAAGCAGGTTCTAGTGCGGGCTCATTCTCTGCAATAGAGGGACTCTTCTTCACCCATGTCTTCTTCATCTGATCTCTTATTTCATCCACATTCACTTTTCCTTTACCCTTATCATCTTTCTACACATTTTTTCCTTTGTATGCTAGAACTCTTCTATCCATAGTTTTGTTTCTGCAGAATATTGCAATGTGACCATATTTGTTGCAATTGTAACACACAATATTTCCTTGTCCAGACTAGTCATTCCACTGATTTATTCTCGATCTGCACTAATTATCAATATGCCTAAATCTTCCACAGGTATAACATTTTACATTTCTTCTATCAATAGAGCTATGGGCGGGTGCATGAAGTTGGGTACCAATTTTGTGGCCACTTTTGAAAAAAAGTTTTAAAAATTCAAAAGTTTTAAAAAATGTGCTCGCATTATTTCACGTTAAAAACAAAGAAAAAAGTGAAATTATTTTCCTTAGGATGCCAACCCAAAGGCTTGGAGGGTATTCCCAACAAGGCCAAAGACGTGTTTTTGCAAATTCTATAATTTTTCACATAATCGGGTTCATGCTCACCATCAAGATTGCATCTAGTTCAATATCAACAAAATCAAACACATGGGTAATGTTAGGTTCTCTCTTAGCTATCCAACGATGTAATTTTTTTCACTTTTTGACAATTTTAAGCCTTTCATCCATAATTTCTTTTGTTTGTATGTCTGTTTTTTGCTAAAAAGCAGTGTTTGGTGTTTTTTTTGTTATAAATTAACCGTTCATCAAATTTTCAAATAAATTACATTTTTAGAAACTAGACTCAATTCTACAAATTTAAAAAAAAAAGAAAAAAAAATCAATTATTTTCCAAAATTTGTAGGGGGAGCACGGCCAAAATTCTG
Source organism: Sequoia sempervirens (assembly GCA_007258455.2). Classification (NCBI taxonomy): domain Eukaryota; kingdom Viridiplantae; phylum Streptophyta; class Pinopsida; order Cupressales; family Cupressaceae; genus Sequoia; species Sequoia sempervirens. The sequence continues at coordinate 29,162 of VDFB02083975.1, read as the reverse complement.
CTTTTCAGGAAGTGCCCACTTAGAAAATTAGTAAAAAAAGAAATATTCATTAAAAAATTATCAGACAAATTGTGCATCAACTAGATGTTGTTAGCTAACTTCTGACTGTAGTGATTTTAAGAATACTACAAAAAATTTCACCGTGCTCAGGTCGTACAAGAGTTGCTATGTTATGTTTTTCTGACAAAAACATCACCAATTTGTGTACATCCCTCTTTTGAACCCCTTAATCTCAACCAATTTCAAAATAAATTAGTAGTTTAAAAATTAAACTCGGAGCACTTCAATCCTTGTTTTTGGTCCATCTCAAAATTTTGAGTGTAACTATCCTCAATTTCACGTCCAAGGTCAGCATTTCCCGATTTCAGAAAAAAAGTGGCCACTTAAGCCCCCTTTTTGGGAACCATCTTGGTGCACTTACCCCTATTTGACATACTTCTGCATTCATTTGACTTATGACCAAACTTATTGCAATTGAAACACTGATCAAAAAATGATGAATCTCTTGATTTCATTTTACTTCTACATTGAGCAACCATATGACCAAATTTATTGCAAGAAAAATAGTATCCATTAAAATTTTGAGCATTAGGTTGTCTTACTGGATGTCTCTTTGCTTTGTTCATCAGATTTCCTTGCCTAAAATTCCTTTGTCTAGATCCAGAACTTTCTCCTTTTTCATATCCAAGACCTCGCTTGTCATTTCCATTCTTCTGTCCTTGAGTCATCTCATCAAGCTTAACTAAGCTAATTTTGAAATTTTCCTTAATTTGATTTGCAGTAGCAAGTTCATCTATGAGAATAACCATCTATCTTTCAAGCTCTTGTTCATTGTCTCTGGATTGTTGCAGTTCAATTTCCAATCGAATGAATTCTCCATTAATTCTGTTGCATTCATCAAATCTGTCTTTTAGGGATTGGGCAAGTTTCTCCTCATTCTTCTTTATTTCTTCAATTTCCTTAGTCAACTTCATCACCATAGATTCCATCTCATGCTTTAGGGTAGCATTGTCTTTGGAAAGCTTTTCACATTCTTCAATTATTTCCTTCAAGGTTTGATTCAGGTGATCGTCATCCATATTTTCACTCTCTTTGTGCTTAATTTGATCACAGAGATCCTTTCTATTCTCCCTGGATTTAATAATCTGATCCTTCAACTTTTGAATGAATTTCTCAGCATCCTTAATATTTCCTTTCAATTCCTAGACCTCTGCTTTAGACTGATCAAGATCATCAAGTGCCACCACAAGTTGCTGCTGAAGACTACCAAAATCCATTACATTCCAAGATCCACCTCAAGTTGTTAAACTTCTTCCGAGGAACTTAGCTTTGATACCAATTGTTGGAATCAGGGAACACTGAGAGGGGGGGTGAATCAGTGTTCAACAATAATTAACTTTATCAAACTGATCCTTAAACCACTTATAACATTCAATCAAGAAAAATATGTGAACACATAAAGCAATCATCCATAACACCATAACATAAGGATTTTTATGTGGAAACCCTATTAGGGGAAAAACCATGGTGGAGGTCAATCCACAATTTGAGTACTCAAATATACGTATTTTACAAAATGGGAATGCACTTGCATTCAGGCACACTGCCTAGAGCTCACTGCTCAAAATCAGGAAGGCTCATTTCCTTACAAAAGATTTGGATTACACCAAAGGGTTGAACTGAGAAGATAGCATCTACAAATGTCTGGTTACAGTTTCGGTTAAGCTCATAGATTAGATTCTAGACCATCTGTCAGATTATGCACTTCGCTATGTTTTACCTCAATTCACTTCACAAAAAATTCTTCTGCACAAGTGAAATTGTGCATAATCTCTCATCTACTCTTCTGATATTCGCAACATACATCAACACACCTTGAAATCACACATACACTCTCTAAAATGAATTAACCGATCTCATATATATATTTGCTACAAGAAATTACATCGCTATAAGTCGGCTTCAATAAAATAGAAAATATTTTCCAACTATCAACTCAAATCATGAAAAAAATTTAGTGTGCATCCACTAAAGTCGGCCACAACATAGTGAGGACCCAAAAAAAATCTCCAACACAAAAATACCTTAAACAATTTTTCCTTAAACATCCACAACACACACATTCACTTAGTCGGCCTTCATATACTGATGAACATAAAATTGAACGAATGAATCTCCTAACTCATACACCACTTGATGTGACAACACAAAACTCGAGAATAATATATTCCAGATATTCAACGACCTTCCCTGAGATCCACAACCAAGACTGATAGACTGGTAATGCATATGGATCAACAAACTCAACTTTAGCCAAATACCCTGTTCTTCACTCTATCTTCCAGTATGAACAAATTATGACATGTGGATCAGATCAATGACTTAGGTTGCCATCAATGACAACACCAGAAGCCATTTTCCAACAAGGTTGATGATATTTCCAACAGTTCAGGCTGGGATGAAGGCCAAGAGGAGAGCAAGTAGGACACCGTGGAAGAGATTGAAGAGCATGTTGAAGGGCCAAGTCTCTTCCCTGTGTTAAATAGGATGATTAGGGAGGAATCCACACTAGATTCCTCTAATCATCAGACTCGGGAGAAGGGGACTATCAGAGTGAAAGATTCCAAAGATGAAGAGCCCAACAACCTGGTTGCTTGTGTTGCTAAACTGGAAATAAAGTTTATAAGGTTGACTCATTTCACGATCAAAATCATCCACCAATTTGTTGCTACTCAATAGTGCTTAAAGAGGAGGTAAAAAATAAATTTGTTGAGGTTGATACCAGCAACAACTAGGTTGGGGATGATGTGTTGAATCTCCTCATGGAGGAGTGGGTGGGAATAGCTAGGTGATGGTTTTTTATCAGGTGGGTTATCTTTTCGCTATTGTTCAGTTGTCTCTGTACTAGATATTTTGTTGTTACTAGTTTATGTTTTTGATCTGAACTTTGGCCCTTGTGGACCCTTGTGTTAAGGGTACCAAACCATGTAAATGCAGCTTATATTATCAAAATAAAGAAATAAAATATTTTACTTTTCCCAAACATTCAATATACTTTTTGAAATAAAAATAATTATAAGGAATGTTTTTTAATTTCCCTAATAATTTAACTTACTCAACAAAATATCTATAAAATGTAATCATTACTCATAAAATAATAACATAACCACATTATCACACTACAATCACATCATACACAATGCAATTATGAATGCTACTACGTACGCGTGTGAATGCTTCAGGACTCCATCCTACTATTCATTTATCAAGCGGCTAGGATACCCCTACCTCAACCATGTTCCTTCAACATGTACTTGCACTCAGTCACACATCAATAGGTTATTCCTTAAAAACCATAGCCAAAGCACATACAAGAAATTAAACTCATAATCACAACATGATAATTATTTCCATTTCATTTCAATTTTAATTTCAAGTTCAAGCATTTAAAATAACATCTAATTTAAAAACACATTTATCCATAATCAAACAATCATAAGGTAATCAACCAATATTTTTATCCAATTCTATTTATTTATTAATTAACTTTATATAAGGAAAATGAGATGTGACAATGCCCCCTTCTTTAGAGAAGCATTGTCCTCAATGCTAATCAAGTATGAATGCTTCTAAATGAACTCATCATTCTCCCATGTGATATCCTCAACTAGTAAATTCTTCTATTGAATAAGATACTTAGTGAGTGTTCTAGTCCTTAGATTCTTTGTGCACATATGAAATGAACTCTGGTTCTAATATGATTGTCCCCTCTTCATCAAGATTTGGTAATATTTTTTGAGTAGGGATATTATGACCAATTACCTTCTTCAAACAAGAAACATAAAAAAAATAGATGAATCTTTGTTGTTGACAATAATTCAAGCTTATAGGCAACAATACCAATATTTTACATGATTTGGTATGGGTCATAATATTTTTGGGACAACTTGTTTTTCTTTATTTGTTGCTTCAAAAAAAATTCTTGTAAATTTGCAATCTCAAGAAAACTCAATCCCCAACTTCAAAACTTCTTTCACTATGGTGTTGGTTCATTTGTTACTTCATTCAATTTTTTGCCATGACTATATTCTCTAAGTGAGTCCTGAAATTACTTGTTTTTGATGAAGCATGTGGTCCTCCACAACCTGAACTCTTGGTGACACCTTCAATGATGATGTGATGGAAGGAGGTTGATATCCATACAAAACGTAGGGAAAATGTATGTGTGTGGGTGAATCAATAATGATAGAAAAAGGGGGTATGATGCACCTATTTTCCTTATTTCATTAGGAACAAGAGATCCTCTGAGCCAAGATTGAATTTCAACCCTTAGTTGAGAGATCTTGTTGTTTTCCTTATGACTTGGACAGGGTAAATTGGCCTAAAATGCACTTTTGGGAGATGAATGAAAAATACTAAATGAATGCAATGATGTAATGTAACACATGAAACCTCTAAATTAAACCTTAATCAGATAGAATCCATAAAGCAATTGTACATCTAAGAAGGGTTTGATTTTATTCACCTATGATAAAAAGCCTATGTTGAGTGTCCTCATGGGACTCATTTTCCCAAGGGCGAATGGGTCTTGCTATAGGGGTTGAAAAATTGCTTTCACAATCCTCTAGTCCTTTGTATGCACTCCTGATTCCTTTGGGTTTCAAAGTCAGAAATTAGGAATTAAATTCTGAAAGTGAGTTTATGTGGCTTGATGACAACTTTGACAACTTTTACAAATTTTCTCCTTAAATAGATCTTCAATCCTTCTTCAACCTAAGATCTACAAAATACACAAGAGGGAAAATTTGCCTGTTTTTGGTGAATGGGGGTTTGCCTTGGTCAAACCCCATTTTGGTAATTAAACCTTGAATTGAAACAATGAAACATGAAAGGAATTATGAATGATTTTTTTTTTATGTTGCAACTCATGAAACCCTTGATTTGAAATCCTTGAAGGACTGAAACTTAGTAGATCTCTCCAAGGTCTTGATCTTGCATGAAAGGGATTGATTGGATGTTGATCTTGATGCTTGAAATTTGACTTGAATGCTTGAAACCTACAACACAATGTTAGCTCCAAAAATATGCATTATGCTTGACAACTTTGACATGATTCTTGAGATCTTGATTGTTGCAATAAATTCTTGAGAGATCTGCTCTTAAACACCTTTGACAATAATCTTTGCTATACTTTTTCTCTCATGAATTTCCTAGGATTTGAATTGATAAAAAGACCTTACTTTTATAGACAATTTTCTAATTTCCCAAAAATTAAACGTTACAATCTGACATTTGAATTTGAATATGAGATCATAAAAAGGCCACCAAAAACATATTTAAAATTTGAATTAAGAGACTAAATGGGACCCATTCGCCCTCCTAACATAAATTGCCAGGACCTATTCATTTTAGGGTGTTAAAATGATAATTGCATTAATTAAATCATAATTCCCCTTTCAGAAATTACAATTAATTGGACTTGTAGATGCAAAATAAGGCCAATTAGAGGCTTAATTAAGTACAATTTATTAAGGGACCCAACCATAGTGTGAAAATGTAAAGGAGTACAATTTCCAACACCACATTTAGCCCCCACTTTAGTGAGAGGATGATCCCTACACTCAATTCACTAAATAGTCAAACAAGCATCAAGAGAGGTATAATTGTACAACTATTGGAAAGATAAGACAACAAAGGTCAAGGAGGATGATCAAGTCTCCAAGATCTAAGATCTCATGAGACAAACCAACAAAGGCAATAAAGACACATGCCCATGTTAAATATGCAAAGAACAAGACAAGATACACAAGCATACAATCAAAAGTTAGAGGAGAAGAAGGAGGGTGATCAAGCCCCAATCCCTTTGTCCAATCCACCATGGATCAAGCCCTATCACTATTCAGAACTTTCACAAGTAGAAACCCCTGTCCACTACAGGTACCAGAACGTGCTCCACATGTGGCTAGCAGAACCATCCACTGTGGGCATCTCCAAAAGGATACAATGGAAGCCTGCCAGGTAGGTCTCTATTGTACTGACCATATACCAGTTATACCCATAACCTTTGGATACACTCTCACGTATAATGGTCTGGCCAGCAAGCCATCATGTTAGGGCACCTGAGAAAGGGCCTCACTGGGTGCTGTTACATGTCGGTGGGCCTGATAATACGCAATAGGATATTCAAATTCCATTTTTCTAGTCTCATGGAAGGTCTCCACCTTAAACATCATGCCTGCATCGTATCCAAGAGATAGGACTAGTTTGAGGATACAAGATTCACAACTAGGGTACGCCATCCGTGAGCATCACCACTAAGAGAACAACATGCCCACAACTGAAGGACATCAGACCCAATGACACCACCAAGAAGACACATCATGTGAAGTAAGAAGACCACACTTTGAAGTAAACAATGAGTGAGGATGTGTATGCCCCCTTTAAAGAAATTGCTAAACACCATGCTATGAGCAATTACTTTAAAGTAGAAAACAATAAATTCCAATACATGAGAGTTTTATTTGGAAATCCCTATGTACAAATATTTTTCCAAGATAGAGATATGTCATGAAAGGGATGGTTTCCCCTTATATGCAATCCTAAGATAACACATAAGGGATCCATGGATTTGGGGTCAGCGTTTGTCATTGTTGCAATGATATAATCGAGCTCAGAACTGTCATCATTCCCCAATTGCCTCATGAAACAATGAGCACAAAGGAATAATGACACATAGAGAGAGAGCACAAAGGAGAACTTTTGGGTCAACATGGAAGAGACCTAAATGTCTCGACACCTTGCATCATCCCCAAAAGGAAAACATGAGACAAAAGATTATGACAAATATAAGAATGTAGATACAAATAGAAGAATGTCACAACAAATTTGTTTCCTTTGTATCCTTGCACCAATAGAGTGACAAGGGTCATCCAAAGTAAGCTCACAAACATATAGAGACACACCAAGCAAGAAAATATGGGGGATTAGATTACACACATGTAATCACAAAGAACACAAAGAAGAGACAATACTGGTATGGCACATGTGATTGAACCTATAGTAGGCCATCCACATCCCAATCTTGTTCATCATATGCAAAAGGCGGATAACTAGCCAAAGGGACAACAACAAGTGTTGTACTAGGAGCATCACCAGGTTCAACGTGTGATGAGTCACTCTTTATAGGAGGTCCATCACGATTGTTATCATTTAAACTCATGGAAGAGGAAAATAATAAATTTAGCCAATTATGCACTTCCTCATTAATCTTAGTAATCTCATCATCATCATCCAAGTTAATCATAACAAGAGGCCTAATGAAAATGTCCATAAAATTTTCTTATTGTTTTTGTTTTTGCGAAGGTTTAGGATCATCATCTTTATTTCAATTGGTGGTTGAGCTTGTTTTTCTATTTTATTCTCTTCTTTTATTCTATGAGCAATAGAAAAATGTCTATGCCTACGTCTTTAGCATTTCTATTTCTCTTTGTATAGTTTTCAAGGTGTGATTGTGTAGGAGTGGGTTTATCAACCATAGGTTTATTTTCTTCCTATGAGGGAGGAATGAAAGGAACCATGGAAGGTTGTTCAACCACTTTCTCTTTAGCTCTATAAACTTGTTTGATTTTAGGAGGGAAGATAGGACTTATTTGGTTATCTCTCAAGGTATTTTATAGGAGATAGGCAAATGATTTGTCATGGATTGGTCTTGGTTACTTGGAAGAGCTTTGGGTTCAATCATGGTTTCATCAATGATAGGAGGCTTAATCATGGGATGAGGCATGTTGCTAAGGGGTAATTCTACTATGCACTTTGCCTTGAACTTTTGATAAGATTTGAAAAAGAAGTCTTCACAAGACTTAATAGGTTCCATAGGTTCAAGCTAAAATAAATCCAATGAGAAATTTCCACGAGAAGACACAGGAAAAAGCCACTATGGTGCACAATAAATATATCATTTCCAAATGGAAACTTTAAGCATTTATGCACTACCAATTGGACGATATACATGGAGCATAGCCATGGGTAACCAAGCTTCACATGGAATTGGTTCGACGATGAAATGATGGAGAATGAGACATTAAATTTTTTGGTCCAACATGTAAAGGAAGAGTGATCAAACCTATCATAGAGCAAGCAAAAACATTATGCATTTTGATCCATGTTTTTGGTTGTTCATAAGAATCTTGATAAAGTTCATGCACAAATAAGAATTCCTCGGTGATCAAATTCTCTACGCACACAAGATCAATTAATATCCCATTAGTAGGCTTGTCATTGATTCGTTTGATGATGTAAAGAGGACCATCAGGTGCATGTCTAATTATGTCATTTTGTGAGAAATCAATGTCAAGGGGCATTTTGATTTGGCCCTTACGAGGTTGAACATCAATGAATCCAACTACATGTTCTAAGTCTCCTTCATTTTCATTTATATTGTCATTATTTGTATCTTCAAGTTTGTCAACATTCATCACATCATTCTTGGCATTAGTAGCTTTCACAAAGGATATATTATGATTTAGCATGGGGTTGGTAAATATTTGCAAATTTTGGTTAGGTGGGGCAAAAAACTTGTTTCCTTGATCATTAACACCACCAATCTAGATGTGATTAGAATCAATGAGGTCTTGCACAATATGTTTAAGACACTTACACTGTTCTCTATTGTGACCATTTTTTTAGTGATAATGGCAAAAGGCATTTGAGTTAAATTTTGGAGGTAAGGGCTTAGTTGTATCAATGGATCTAATAGGAAGTAAGGTAACTAAGTTCTTACTTATAAGTTGCAACATGATGGAGTGAAGGGTATCGAGTAAAGGGGTAAATTGTCTAATCCCCTCCCTAAATAGATATGGATTTGTCATTTAAATAGAAACCACTTGGGTGTTATCATGTTGACTTGTTTGAGGTGTATTTATTTGTAGAAAGCCCTTATTTTGCTTCTTGAAAGGTTGGAAATTGCTATGGGGCATGACTTCATACTTCTCAGGGTGGTTAGAAGGAATTTTTGCTTCACGATGACTAATTGAATTTTGATAATCATGAAGGGTCGTGCACAAGTGTGTAAAGGAGGGAAACTTCAACATCTCAAGTTTAGCTTGAATATTGGTTTGAAAATTCACAATGAACATTCTTTGAAGGTCAACATTATGAATCTTGATGTTGATTTGTGAGTAAAGTAATTGGTATCATGCTATGAAATCTGTGACCTTTTCATCTTTGTTTTTCTTACATTGCATTAAGTCAACTGAGTCATCTTGGGACCCATGTGCACTTGGAAATGGTTAAGAAAGGAGTCAAAAATTTCATTGAATGAACTAATTGAGTTATTTGGTAAAGATCATAACCACTCCAAGGCAGTGTCTTTCAAGGATCTAGGGAAAAGTTTAGCTAAGAGTTTATCCTAAAAATGAAGTCACTACATAAGGCAGTGCATGCCAAGACATGGTTACTAGGGTCTCCTTTGCCACTGTATTTCTCAAATTTAGGAATCTTTATGCCTTGTGGCATTTGTGATATCAATGTCTCCAAGGATAAAGGGTTTCTTTTCACATATTGTGAAGGTTGGTCATTTTGACTTTGGTTCAATGTGACAATTAAACATTTTGTAAGAGTTGGTTAAGGACGAGATCATTATTTGTGTTGTGAGATGAAGGTGAATAAGGTGGAGGTGTATATGTATTTGGAGGGAAAGTGAATTGTAAGTTTGTGAGGGGAGATGGATTAGGAGATATGAGATTTGAATGCACAAAGCTAAAGGGATTCCTAGTGGAAATACTGTAATGTAGAAAAATGCACCCCTTTACATTTTCACACCTAATTTGGAACTAATAATAAAATGAACTTAATTATGCCTTAATTTAGTGTTGTAATATGTATTTTACATATTCACAATAATTTTAGGGCCCCATTAATTAAAATAGACTTAATTGTGCCTTATTTTTAGTGTTGTAAAGTGTACCCCTTTACACTTTCACACTTATCTAGGGATCCTTTAATTAATTGAGCTTAATTTACCTTAATTGTCACCTTTAACTCAAATCCAAGCCTAATTAATTACATTTTATGAAGAGGAAATTAGATATTCATTAATTCGTAAACATAACACTTCTCATTGAGCAATGTGTGTCCTAGGTGAGTGACCTAGGACCCATTCGCCCATGGGCGAATGTGTCCTCACTTAGACCTAGGACCTATATTTAAAATATGTTTTTGGTGGTATTTTAGCAATTCCAAATCCATATTCACATGTCGGCTTGTGTTATTTGAATTTTGGGAAATTAATGTTAAATACCTATAAATATAAGGTTATTTCACTATGTTTCACCTAGCAATTTCAAGTTATCTTAAGAGAATTTTCACAAGATCATTTCAAGAGAAATTCAAGGAATTCAAGAGTAGGTTTATTGAAGAATTATTACAGAAATCAAGATCCAATTGCCACATCAAAGTATTCTTGCATCATGCATGTTATTGGAGCTAATATGATGATGTAGGTTTCATGATCCATTCAAGTATTCAAAGCATCATTTCAAGTCAATTTTCAAGGTTCAAGATCCACATCCATTGAACCATTTCTTGCAAGTTGTAGATCTACATTCTAAGGTTCAGTCAAGGGTTTGGTGAGTTGTGACATTGAGTTGTTCATTCATCATTCCTTTCATGTTGTTTCATTTCATTTCAAGGTTTAATTACCAAAATGAGGTTTTACTAAGGTAAACCCCCATTCACCAAAAACAAACATTTTCCCCTTCTCTTTGTGTGTTGCAGATTTGTAGGTTGAAGAAAAGTTGAAGATCTCAAAGTTACAAAATTACAAAATTATCAAAGTTGTCACCTTTATTGTCATCTCACGAAAACGTAGATCTTGGATTTATTTCTGACTGTTTGACTATGAAAATTGGGAATCTGGAAGTGCAGAAACAAGAGCAGAGGACCTAGAAACAAATTTTGGAGAGCCCTACAAAGGACCCATTCACCATAGGGTGAATGAGTCCTTAGACAGATTTTGAAAACACCATTTGGTGAGAGGCACACAAAATTTATCCCTTCTAGATCTGCCAAAAACTTTGTAGGTTCCTTCAATTTTATGTTTAATATACTAAATCCAAGTGATAGATTGCATTTTGGAGTTGATTTGCTATTTTTAATCTTTCTCCCTAAAGTGTTGTTTGATCTAGAACCCTGTCCTAACACAAAAGGGAAATTGCAAGATTCCTCAAAGAATTCACTTACTTAAGGGTTGAAAGTGGGTTTTGACTAGAGGGATCTCATTTCATGAATGAAATTGAAGAATAGGTGGGTTCATTACACTCATTTTTCCCTTTCTATTTATAGTAAGTTTGGTGAAACATTTCAAATTTAGTATAAAAATTTTGAACCCTAACCCATTTTTCTATGTTTCAAATACCTAAGGTAGTATTAACATTGCTATTAGGTTGTTTAGTTGTACTAGTTGGATTAGTGTATGTGGAAATAGAGGTCATAGTTGTGGAAGGAGGAATTAGATTTCCACCTTGACTTTGAGTGAACCTCGAAGTTTAAGCACAACTAGTCATTGTAGGGACATGTTTATCAATAATATGAGCTAGGCTACACACAATCTCTATTCCTTTTTCATTATCAAGCATTTTCCTCATGTTATCTATGACAGAAATTGTAGTACCAACAATGTATTCAAAACTCAAATTTTTGTAATTTCTCCAAATCTTCATCCATTTATTTTAGTTCTTCTTGAGGAACATTAGAAACCATTGTGTCAACATCAGTCACATTGGTTGTGGGTAGGGTGGTCTTGGAAAATGAGGTATCAAAGTTACAGTCCATAGTGGGTTGACTAGTATCAACACTATGAGTGAAAGATGGAAAACTCAAGATCCACAACGAGTGTGGTAGCATGGGATGGCATGAGTCTTGAACTACATCTCACTATAATATTTGTAATAGGATACTAGGTTGTAAAGCTCATACAAGTTTCACCAAACCTAAGTGCACCCACAATGGAGAATAGGCTCTAGATAAATGCAATCAAACACCCTAGAATATGAAGTGTAATGCAAGTATGTAAAAAGAGAGCAATTTTTAGATTTTAAACAAGATAATTTATTGATTATGCTATGCAAAAACCTAAAAATGGTGTCTTTTAATGCTAATTTTGATTTTCAAACAATGCACTCAATTCAGTCAATTGAAGCTAATGCAAACAATGACAGATTTTTTTGATTTTTGAAACTAAAACCTAGATTTAACAGCAAATCAGAAAGAAGTAAACAAAGATAAATCACTGTCCAAAAGTTTAAAACACCGCCTGTACAGGGACATGTTTTCCCTAGGGATAATGGCTCCTAACATAGGGGTTGCAAATATTTAAATTAGAGTTTGAAGTTCAATGCTAGGGTTTCTGTTTCAGACTATAAACTATACTTTCAGTGACTAATTTTTCTAGATTTTGATGTCTAAATGCAAATGGAATGAATCACAAATGATGAACAATATGAAAATTTTTGAAATACAATTTTGACTCAATTTTTGAATATGAATGATTGAAAACACACTAATATCCAAGTACTATGCAAAATTAATGTAATATGCATGCAAATTTTTGAATTTTTTAGATTTTTAAGGATGCAAAATGCAAACCTAAAACCCTAAATGAGATGCAAACTAATGCAATGTTAACAAACCTAAATGAGATGCAAACTAATGCAATGCAAATGGACTCCAAAATGAAATTTTTTGATGTAAAGGTCAGGTTCACCAAAATGAAATGTAGGAAAATGTATGTGTGTGGGTGAATCAATATGATAGAAAAATAGGGTATGATGCACCTATTTTCATTATTTCATTAGGAAAAAGAGATCCCTTAGGGAAACATTGACTTTCAACCCTTAGGTGAGTCAACCTTTGTGGAGATCTTGTTGTTTTTCTTATGACTTAGGATGGGGTAAATCAACCTGAAATGCACTTTTGGAGATGAATGAAAAATACTAAATGAATGCACTGATGCAATGTAAAACATGAAACCTCTAAATTAAACCTTAATCTGACAAAATCCAAAAAGCAATTGTAGATCTAAAAAGGGCTTGATTTTATTTGTGCCTGTGATAAAAAGCCTATGCTAAGTGTCCTCTTGGGACTTATTCACCCAAGAGTGAATGGTGTGGGAGTTAATAGTGACTCCCCAACACCCCCAAGAATAGTTGCTAGACCAAAATATCTTCCACAAGAGAGAGATTGGGAAAAAATCTTGCTTCAACAATGCAATATCGAATAATGGTTGAATATGCTTGAATGCAAATGTACACGAGATGCCTTGCTTATAAAGGAAAGGTAGAGAGATAGGATTAGACAAGATCATGACAAGTGTCTTAATCCTATAAAATGTAACAACTAACAAACTAACTACCTAGGGATCAAGCATTACTAGCTAGATAAGATAAGTTCTAGAAAAGTCAACTAAGACTTCTAGGAAGAATCTTTTATCCTAAGTAAACTTAACATGTGAATATGTACCCTAATTACCTAGTGAATGCATTAGCTAGGTATAAGACATTAATTCACACCAACACCCCCCCTTAAGTGCAACTTAGGGAGAAGCTTATTATACAAACTATGCAAAGACTATGACTATGGGTCGTGACTACTAGGCCATGTTAGGTACCCATTTACAAATGTAAATGAAATGCAATACAATGCAATCAATCTCTCACAAATGGAGAAAACCCAATGGGACAAAACTCCTCTCTAATCTAAAAGAGAGAAAAAACAAAACAAAACAAACATGATGTATGAAGGACTTAATGATACCTCGCAAGGACTGCATCCATCATGTATATACAATCAATGACCCCCCCCATAATGAAGAAGCTCCAAAGTCGATGAAGAATGCCTGAAAACAAAAGATGATCCAATGTCTGCAAGCAAAACATATTCCATTAGGAAGAAACATATCCATAAGCTGATGAAGAAGGAACTATGATACCATGTAATATTTAGCTATGGAGATAGCCACCCAAGATCTAAAGGCCTATGGAAATCACAAAATACTCAAAAGATCAATACGAAAAGAATAAATTGTATTCCTATCAATGAATGAAAAAAGAATCAATCAATGTAAAATGTGAGAGAGACCCTTGGTTATATAGCCAAGGTGAGACCTAATATGTCATAAGATTATGACAAGTGTCTTAATCTTATGACATGAGACTGTAACTTATCACAACTACCTAGGTCACATGTGTTACAAGTCAAAAGATAAGATAACAAGTAATGACAACTAACACCTTCTAGAAAGAATCCTAGGACCTACACAAACTTAACATGTGAATATGTCCCCTAAGTCCCTAGCAAGTGAATTAACTAGGTACAAGAAATTTATTCACACCAACCCCCCCCTTAAGTGCAACTTCGGGGAAATATTATTGTGCAAATGACTCAAAGATGGGTCTCAGCTATGAGGCCATGTTAGGTACCCATGTACAAATGCAATGAAATCCCTCACAAAAAAGGAAAAGGAGAAAACACAGTGGGAAAAAACTCCTCCCCAAAAGAGAGTTAAAACAAGAAACTACTCTCAAAAAGATGAGAAGGACAAAACCTTGAGAGAGGAAAAATTCTCCCCCATAAGAGATAATGAAGAAGGTCAAGTGACCCCCCCTGAAGAAACATCCTGCACCCTCAAGAGAGCTCACAACTAGTGATACTTACTTTCAGTGAAGGGTTTGGTGAAGATACCTGCAACATGCTCTATTGTAGGATAATACTGCAAATCAATGACCTGCTCCTGTATCAAATCCCTGATGTAGTGCATATGGATCTCAATGTGTTTGGTCCGCAGATGTTGAACTAGGTTTTTCAAGATCTAGATGGCACTTTGATTGTCATAATGGAGGACTGTGAGTCATGTGATGGTGAAGCTAAACTCAATCAGATTATTCTGAAGCCAAACAGCCTCGGTAGTGGCATTAACAACTCCTCAATACTCAACCTCAGTCAAAGAGAGAGAAATAGCATGCTACTTCTTACTCTACCAACAAATGGGGCCAAAACCAAGATGAAATTTGTATCCAGAAGTGGATTATCCTAAACAAGCTTAATAAAAGTGTATGAAAAACCTAGGACTAAGGGAAAATAAATTAACCCACTAGGAAAATAAAAACCTACACCAATAGAAGATATCCCCCCAGAATAGAGAGAGAAGAGGACTAAGTAGCCCCTCAGAAGATATCCAATGGTAGATGTTTGAAACTAGATGGAGAAGATAGTCCATGATCATTGAACAACATTCCTCCCCTTAGAAGAAACACAACCAAAGGTGTATGCACACTATCTCCCAAGTCTTGAAAGGAATATGTAGGAAGAAAGTGCAAAATGTATGAAGTCTCTAAACTTGGCTCAAGTGTCTTCATGTTGATGCTGAAAGAAGTCACAATCAAATCAAGCGTTCTACGCCACAATGTTGAAGATGAAAAATCAAAATCTCCTAGATACTGATGTAGAGCTTAAGCTAAAGACTCAAATATCTCCTCTGAAGAAGTCTCCAAATGATGATCCAAAGTATCCACACTCATGTCAAACTGTAAGGAATGAACATGTAGAAAATGAACAAGAGGGTCAAAGTGTTTCCTCACAGCAACTAAAGAAGAATCAACTTCATCAAAGGTAAGATGAATATTATTAATAGTTTCTCCCAAATATACAATATGTGTCTCCGTAAACAAGTTTGAAATACTTGTCAAGAGATCATCCCAAGCTAAATCAGAAAGACTATAGATATCCTGCAATAAGAAGTCATTGGAATCTTTCGAAGAACCAAATCTAAACTCTAAATTAGCAACAATAGATGCAAAGACAAAAGAGTGGTCCTCAAAGAGAAGATGTATGTCCTCAATTGTATCATCTAGATAAAAAAATGAGGGACTCTACAAACAAACAAGAAATGTCTAGTAGAAATTAGTCCCAATGAACTAAATCTAAAGGACATAAATGATCATGCTGAAATGAATCACTGGAGGCTCTCAAAGAAGCATCTTTGGAATCTAAAGTTACAACAAGTGATGTCGATGTAATCTCAACATGAGGATGAGAAGCGAGAGAAGTCTTCATGTCATCTAAACGTTCAAGACGTGCATAATACTTAAGCTCCTATAAAGTATCATCATCATAGGGTATATTATCTACATCACTAAGTGGAATGAGGCAATCTACAAATAAATCATCTAGGAATGGAGAAATATGAGGGTCTCCAAACATCTCCCAAATATTGGTCCAAATTGTGCAGGAACATTCAATGCCCACTATAGACAACAAAGTGTCATAATCAACATGACAACCGATTACTCCAATTACATGATCAATTATATTACCCAAAAAATTCTTCTTATTAGGTGTGTCTAGTTCAGGCATGAGTCTATAAAGGTAAGGAAAAAATTTTAGCCATCTGAGATGGGTTAGAATGCCTTTTTTTTCCAAGACTCAATTAGCCTTATTCAAAACTATCACAAAAGGATGAGTAGAAAAACCCATGATACAATCCTCAAATAATTACAAAAGAACACCAAAAAAGAGAGCATCAATACACTCCCACCCTTTGTTAGAATTGGCTATGGAGATAGCCTGCCAAGATCTTGAGGCCAAATGGAAAGAACAAAGAGAGAAGATATGAATATGACAAGAATAAATTGTATTCTTATCAATTATGATTCAATGTTGTTGTGATGTAGTAGAGACCCCTTGGTTATATAGCCAAGGTGAGACTTAAGATGTCATAATATTATGAGAAGTGTCTTAATCATATGACATGAGACAACTAATCAAAACTACCTAGGTCACATGTGTTACAAGTCAAAAGATAAGATAACAACTAATGACAACTAACACCTTCTAGAAAGATTCATAGGACCTACGTAAACTTAACATGTAAATAAGTCCCCTAGGAATGAATTAACTAGGTACAAGACTTTATTTACACCAACACCCCCCCTTAAGTGCAACTTAGGAAGTAGTAGATTATTATGCAAATGACACAAAGATGCAAGAATGGGTCCCGACTACGAGGCCATGTTAGGTACCCATGTACATATGCAAATGAAATCTCTCACAAATGAAGAAAAGGAGAAAACCCAATGGGACAAAACTCCTCCCCAAAAGAGAGATGAAATTCAAAAAATAAATGCTCTTAATGAAGAATGAGACGACCAAAACCCCATGAGAGGAAAAAGACCCCCCATAAGAGAGAAGAAAAAGAGAGACAAGGCAACCCTCCTCAATGTTGAGTCTCCTACAATGATGGTAGAAGCTCAAAATTGAATGTTGAAGATTATCCAATCTTTTCGAACAACATTCCTCCCCTTAGGAAGAAAAAAAACCATGAATGTATACAAGAGTTCTTCCCATTCCTAAAAGGAAGATGAACAAAGATAGATGGTGTATGATGATGTCTCTGAAGCATGCTCAAGTGTCTCCATGTCGATGTTGAAAGCTGACACACTCCAAATAGGCATTCTAGGCCACACTACTAAAGAGGACAATCCAGAATCTAGTAGAGATGAATGTAGAACACAATCCAAATATAATGATATCCCCTCTAAAGAAAAATAAGCCCCCTCCAAATGTTGTCCAAAAGTGTCCATAGTCATGTCAAACTGCAAAGAATGATCATGTAGAGATTGAACAAGAGGGTCAAAGTGTTCCCTCGCAACAACTGAAGAAGGATCTTCTCCATCAAAGAGAAGATGAATGTCATCAATGATGTGTCCCAAATCTAAAATATGAGAGTCCACAAAAAAGTTTAAAATACTTGTCAAGAAGCCATCACAAGTAGCCAAATCTGAAAGACTATATATATCCTATTGCATTGAATCACAATTAACCAAAACTGTGGAATCACAAGCATCCTTAGGTACAAAAATAGATGATTTTTCCAATGCTAGATTACAAGAGTCCTCAACCTCATGATGTTGACTCATACATGAAGAGGATGAACCCTCTAAATCTGGATTAGGAGCCATAGAAACTAAAGTCTTAATAGACGTCTCTATAGGAGAATGAGAAGCTTCTGTTGTCATCAAGACTACCATAAATTTCCCAATCAACAAGTATTTTAGTTGTTTTATCATCAACGGGTCAAAACTCTGCAAGTGGAACAAGACAATCCGCAACATGATCCTCTAGGAATGGAGGTTCATTCGAGTCTCCATACATCTCCCAAAGTTTGGTCATAAGGTCAGGAGGGATCTCAATACCATCAGTGGCCAATATTTGTGTATCAACATCACAACTACAACAAATTACTCCCAGGATATGTTCTATTTTGAAGTCCCACACAACTCTCTTCCATGTTGATGAAGGTTTAGGAACCAATCCATAGAGACATGGCAAAATATTAAGCCACCAAAATTTCTCAGGATTCCATCTCGCCAAGACTTAAAGTTCCATTGATTTAACCTTATTACAGTAGGATGTATTTTGATGCCCATATTAAACTCCTCAATTTAGTCACACAATAGACCAATCAAGAGACATAAGCCAACAAAGGTAAAAGATTACCCCCCAATATTACTCAATCATGAAACCCACCAAGCAATATATGATTTATGACACTTTATACTTAGTGCAATTACAATTGCCACTTGCCAAAAAATAGCGAAGTGGTCTTGATCTTGGTACATGAGAATGAAAAAACTAGGCCATAGGCTCAAAGTAAAATTTTACAGTAGATGAGATCAAACTGATTACACCACTAGAAATTACACGAAAAAATATGCACTTTAAAAAAAATTCACCCAAAAATTTTATCGCAGGAGCAAGATATGAGCTCCTAAAGTTCCCAAAATGAGGACGAAGTAGCAACACCTGTGAAAATATGAAATTTTTGGAAAATATAGACACCAAAACAAAAATATTATTGCACCACTATGAAGAGCGTGAAAAATTATCCCAAATAAAAAAAATTGGTCAAAAAAAGGAGTCAAAATGAGCAAGTTATGGCCGCTTGAAGTTGGACTGCAAAATCAAAATGCTCATTAGAGAGGGGGAATTTTTTTTTAAAGGGCTTGTGGCCCATTTTTGGAATTTTCATGTACCAATATCAAGACCACACATGAAAGTGGGTTGAAAATTTTATTTCATAGTCCTCTGGTCCTTTGTCTGCACTCTCGATTCCTCTGAGTTTCACAATTAGAAATTCAAAATTAAATTCTAAAAGTGAGTTTTCATGGCTTGATGACAACTTTGAAAACTTTGAAAACTTTTATAATTTTTCTTCTTTAATATATCTTTAATCCTTCTTCAACCTAAGATTTGTAGAACACATAAGAGGGAAAAATTGTTTGTTTTGGTGAATGAGGGTTTGCCTTGGTCAAACCCCGTTTTGATAATTAAACCTTGAATTGAAACAATGAAACATGAAATGAACAATGAATGGACAATTTCTATGTTGCAAATCACCAAACCCTTGATTTGAAACCATTGAAGGACTGAAACTTAGTAGATCTCCCCAAGGTCTTAATCTTGCATGAAAGGGCTTGATTGGATGTTGATCTTGATGCTTGAAATTTTACTTGAATGCTTGAAACCTACATCATAATGTTAGCTCAAAAAAAAAAGCATGATGCTTGACAACTTTGACATGATGCTTGAGATATTGATTGCTGCAAAAAATGCTTGAGAAATCTTCTCTTGAACACATTTGACAATAATCTTTGCTATACTTTTTGCTCTCATGAATTTCCTAGGATTTGAATTGATAAAAAGACCTCGCTTTTATAAACAATTTTCTAATTTCTCAAAAATTAAAGATTACAAGCCAAAATTTGAATTTGAATTTGAGATCATAAAAAGGCCACCAAAAACATATTTAAAATTTTAATTAAGCAACTAAAGGGGACCCATTCGCCCAAGACCTATTCATTTCAAGGTATTAAAAATGATAATTGCATTAGTTAAATCATAATTCCCCTTTCAAAAATTGCAATTAATTAGGCTTGTAGATGCAAAATAGGGCCAATTAGAGGCTTAATTAAGTCCAATTTATTAAGGGACCTAAACATAGTGTGAAAATGTAAAGGAGTACATTTTCCAACACTACACCATATAGTGCCATAAATGGAGACATTTTTTATGAACTATGAAAGAAAGTGCTATACCACCATTCTATGAGTAGTAGCTAATATGTCCATTGATATTGTTAATATAAAGTGAAACAACGTAGATATCCTTCCAAACACTTATTAACAACCTCAATTTACCCATCACATTAAGGATGGTATGAAGAACTATGAGCAATTGAGTACCCAAACATGAGAATAAATCTATCCAAAAGTGACTAGTAAAGATAGGATCATGATCACTTACAATAACCTTAAGTGTACCATATATATTTTGTATATTCTCCAAGAAATATTTTTCCACTATACTTGTAGTGAAAGGATGTGATAATGCAATGAAATATGCATATTTAGTGAGGTGATCCACTACTACCATGATGACATTCTTACCTTTAGATCTTGGAAGCCCTGTGATGAAATCCATGGAGACCTCTTCCCAACATTGGCTAGGAATAAATAAGGGTTGCAAGAGACCAGGTGTCATAACTGTCTCCCCTTTATTTCTTTGACAAACCAAATATTCAACCATAAATTTTTTAACAAAGCACATGTAGGAAGTGCTTGGGGAAGCAGAGGGAAATAGATGAGTAAAAGGATAGCTTCTCAATCCAATCATCATCGAGATTGCATAAGACCAAAAGGAGGTTGGAAGACTCACAAGTGGCATTATTGTTATAAAAAAAGACTGAGGAGGAAGGCAACCAACCATAACCTACGAGAAGCAACTATAATATCAATGATGAAGTCTCAAGATTCACATTTCCAAATAAACCTCAAGATTTTGTGTCCATCTTCATTAGTGTCAAGTACATGGAGGGGTCTATTTATGATGTTGGGTTGGAGAGGGAAGATGTAAAATGGTTGGGCACCATATCTTTGGCATAAGTTGCAACTGTGTGGTGGAGATAATGGAGGAATAAGTGTAAAGGCTATTTAAGGTAGAGGTTGTGGAGATAAGGAAAACAATAATGAAGATTGTGGGTGTAGATAAATGACAAAGTGGCCACATTCATGATGGATGTGTTTATGGAATCTTCTTCTTCGGTATAGTGCAAATCATGGGTGTTAAGACCTAGGGTATTGTGGTGGCACAAAACTTTGTCAAAAAGGATAACATGGAGGTTGCAAAAGGTTCCATTTCATTGGTCAAAAAAAGGTTGGTAGTGGGCTTAATTTCAATTATTTTAAATGTTTTATGGTCAAGAGGAACAAGGTCTCAACCCAAGTGATTGAGCTATTTAGAGAAGGGCCATAGAGGAAGAAGATGTATACATTTAGTTACTTTTTCAATGAGTATGGGGATATGTTCTCACCTCCCCAAACAGAGACAATGTATGCATTGTTGTGTATCCTCAACAATGTTATCATCATCAATCCATCAACCAAATCAATCAACCTTAGCTTAGTTTTCAACAAAATCCCAAATAGAGCACTGATATCTTCACACATATCCATATCCAAAATGTCAAAATCAGGCAAAAAAATCCAAAAAATATTCAAAAACACCAAGAAAATCCAAAAAACATCCAAAATCATATCAAAATCCAAAAAAACATCATAAAAACAAAACATCAAAACATACACCAACTATGTCGCTCACCTTAAACTAGGCAAGGCTAATCTTTGATCAACCCTCAAAACACAAAAAACATTCAAAAACACAAAATCCAAAACATTCATAAAAGCTTAGAAAACCCAAAACATTGAAAATCAAAAATCAAAACATTTGTAAAATCTCAAAAATCCAAAACTCAAAACACCAAAACATTCAAAAACCCAAAAATCCACCATCTCATCCTTTCACTGCATAAGCATCATCCATAATAAATCAATCGTCACCTTCATCATTTGGCAAACAAAAGAAACAACCACAACAATCAACAAAGCAAACTTCAAACACAAAATCAAAATTGAAACAACAAACCTTTAAAACACAATTTAATCAAACTCTTGATCATTCACAAACATGTCAATTGACCTTATATCAACATCCTTTCAAACAACCCATCAACTTGCCACCATCCACTAACATGTCCTAGGATGCATCCTTCCTACAATGGGCATTATCTTTTGGCAAATCACTTTGGATACTTATCCTAAACAAAACACATCCTTACATGAGGAATATTGACTTGTTTGTTTACTTGATCTTTTCTTTGATTTATCTTATTGCACTCATTCCAAGGACCTCTCGATGATGTCTAATCAAAATGATTTAGAGAGAAAGGAATGGGGCAACGATCATTATCTTTTTATTTGTTGTGCTTGTTGGATGTTCTTGTAATATAACCTTGGTCATGTGTGCTTTGTTTGGTTTGTAGGAAGGGTGTTTTAGGTGTCTTGTTGACCACATAGGATGGCTTACCTTTCTATGTTTTGGTATGAGATATTTGGAATATTTGAACTGCATCTTAAATAGGGTTTCGTATGTCAGGTGTGAACAAGAGTACTCCTATCTATTTGTCGAGTCAAAGTCCATCACACTAGGTGCAACGCCATCCTGGTTCTTTATACCTTGATGCATCGTTCCTACGTGTGTTATCAAACATAAGGTAAATAGCCCTTTTAAAATCCCAATTCCTGATAAGCAAAACATCATAATCATCCATCATCATATCTAATAAAGTCTCAATGACTCATGGAATTATTGGACTTTTGCATCTTCTTACACTCAAGGGTTCATCCATCTTATTCTTCTTATTTTTCTATCTTTACTAACATTTCTATCCAAATATCAAATCTGTGTGTTATATCAAAATATACATGAGGCTATCTATGGTCGATGACTGTCTATACATCATCAAATCTGTCTACATCAAACATTCAAGCTTTCTAGTCCTCTCTAAGCTGAACTGATCTTGAACCTCTTTGTCGTGAGATCAACCCTCAAATTGAACTTTTCACCTGATCTCTCGAGGGGGCAGTGTACTAGTATACTTTTTTCCGTTGGGGCATCCAAAAAAAATAGAAATTTTTTGACTTTCGATCTCGTCAGGATTATTCTTTGAACCAACGCAGAGTATACATTGCTTCAAAGAGGGAAAATAGACACACGAAATGTACGATTGATTCATACAATCTAACCGATTTCACCAATTAACGGGCCATCCCTAATCATCCCTTTACGAACACAATAATTTAATTGAATAATCTCTTTATTTGATTAAATTCATCATATTATATCTTTTAATACCAATAAATTAATTTTATTTGATTAAGTTATCATCTATTAATTAAATAAATCATCTTATTAATTAATCCTATATAGTCCCTCTTTACCTCACAAATAATTCATTTTATTTAATTAATCTCTAAATATCTCATTTAAATTAAATAAATTTATTCTATTTGATTTAAATCATCATCCTTCTCAATTAAACAACCAAATTTTATTTTTAATTAAGTCCAAAATCATTATTCCCATTTGATTTATTTAAATCCCAAAATCTAAGTCAAATGTCAAAATCAACTAATCTTCATTAAAATTAATCAAATCATGATTAATGCTAACACTAATCACTCAAATCCTCTAGATTTTGCAACTTGCACAATAAATCAATTTATTTGATTTATTAAATCTCCATTTTCATTCAAAAAGGCATCAAAGAGGGAATATTCTTCAAATTCAAAATCTCCCCCCAAAAGGACTTGTCCTCTCCAACAAGGCATTAAAAGCCTCTTACATGTCCTTTGCCTTGAGCCAAGTGGCATTTACTCCATTTTCTTCTCCCTCCAACATGTCACTTTCAAATTTCAAATTTGAATCTAATGGCATTTATCATGCACATTGACCAAAATGTGCTCCATCCCTCTCCAATAGCATGATGACAAGTGGCATTTTGTTATTGGTTGATCTTTAATCCCACATTCATCATATTCTTCAATCCTCCATCATTCTTTCTTATAAATAGAGGCCTCCTTTATTTGATCAATCCTCCACAATCTATGTAAGATCATGATGCACAATTTCATCCATTGTCATTCATTTTCATAGTTTTTTTATCATTTCATAGCTAGGTTATGGAGAAATTTTATCAAGGAGCATCAATCATCAACAATCATCATCAAGCTTGCAAGGAATTGAGAAAGGGATATTTTCCACATCAAAATAGCACTAATTCCACCATGGGATTGAGAGTTTGTTTATTTTGAGCAAGATTAGATAGTTTTTTTACTCGTATTCTTCATGTTATTTCTTGTTCTTAATATTTCAAATGAATCTTATGGGGAATGTTGTTTTAGATTTGCACAATGGACTAATAATGTGTTTGTTCTTTATGTTTGTGCAAGTCTGGGATCACCATTCACAAATGATATATATTTTTATTATGACATTAGAATAAATAAGTAATATATTGTAATATGTAAATAAGAGTTGTATTGGATTTATTGGTAATAGGGATATTGTAAAACACATGGGTTGTGTAAGAGATAGGTTCAAAACTTATTAAATACACAAATTCTTTTAATCAAAATATGATAGTGAAAATCACATACCCATGCTTTCCCTTTTATTTTGGGTCCACTTAAACCAAGTTGTCCTTTATGTAGTAACAACTCTACAAGTCATATATGCCTGCATTTTATTTGACTTGTAATATTATCCTATGATGTCCTCATCATTAATCATCCCTTGGAATCAATTCTAATCCCTAGATCATGGGTGTTGAATTTGTTAGAATTAGCTATCCTAAGATCAAGATGCCTAAGAAAAATATCGTGAATACAAAAGGATCAACATGATAGAATAAAAATAATCAAAACATGATAGAATAAAAATAATCTATACAAAGGATGGAATGTGTATACAACAAAGAGTTGGGGTTGTTCATAAATAGCAAGATGTGGGTATATATAAGATACATTACCAAAAGATGTAAATGTATAATTAATATGGGATAATAAGAGATGGAGTCACATGTGTGCATACAATCTCCACCAAACTAGGAATGTAAAAATACCCTAAGTAAGCTTAACTAACTAGTCTAGTAAAGGACCCACTCACACCAACACTCCCCTAAGAGCAACTTAGGAAGGAAAGAAAAGAAAAAATACTCATAGGCCTCGACAACTAGAATTGATAAGGTACCCATGTACAATGAAAATAGTGGAGGACTCAAGCTAACCTACCCAAGGATGACTTCCTTCACCATTACTATAAAAGAGTCTCTTACAAATAAATAAAGGAGAAAATTTGGAGGAAAACACTCTTCTCCAAAATAGAGGAAACATGATAAGGACAAGAGGCCTTCGCAAAATCTATCCCTAAAAGATGAGGAGCATGAAGAACTTCACTAAAGCACAAAGAGGTTGCAAACAAATTCCAAAGAATAATTGTTATACTATTACAACTAAAGAACCTCCATTAAAACTAGCATGCAAATTAGGATAAAAGAAGCACAAATCTATATGAGTGAACAAAATGATATTACTCGAACAATGCACACATAGAAACAAGACAACAATTTGATAATAAAAGATGTAGATAACACACTAAAAGACACCAATAGTCTTCAAAATATTGATCAATTAAAGAATATTTTATCTCACCAAAATGTAGATTGTCTTTATGGTATATATTTTATCTCACCAAAATGTGTGGAGCCAAGCATTGCATTTGTCTAGTATATAGAAACAAAAACTAGATATGTAGCTCATTCAAAAGAGAAACCAAGGAAGAATTAGCCCAACTACAAAAATATGATAACCCCACAATGTTAACAAGGGAGAGATATGACAACTCCACTAAAACTATGTGTCACAATTTGGTGTAAGAAGGAGAATAAGTAACATTACAATAATTACTAAGAAGTACTTGCAACTAGGACATGATGTACAAGAACAAGTCACATGCATGCCAATAGATTATGTTGTGATTGTAAATACATGACACAATAAACCCTCATGACACTACATAATGAGTGTGCAAAATAAGACACACTTGCATGAAAGTAGATGAGGTTGTGAATGTAAATAGAAGGTGCACACAACAAGTCCTCCATGACACTCTATAAAGTTGTGTAAGCACAACAATGATATGATGCGATGTGTATGATCCCCAAAATATAAATATAATATGCAACATTTATTTTAGTGTGTTTAAAAATTAGATAATGTATTTAGTAGATGTTTACAATATCTAAAAGAGACCAAATGATAAACATATAATTTAATACATAATGAGAAGAAACAAAAGAACTTATGTGAAATACATAGAAAAGCACAAAATTCTAAAAATAGGACCCAAAGAGGAGTCTATACACACATGATATGGCACTTCAAAGTTCCCAGATTGAGAATTGTATTGTGAGCTCATGAAAAGAACTAAAATGTGAAAAACTAGAAATCCAAATTAAAAGCCACCTACAAGGCAAGGAACAACTGGTGAAAATTTATTTATTTATTTATAATAAGAGGGTGGGGCTTGATCCCTTTGGGCTCCCCATAGACCTCAAACAAAAAGAGGTTGCTGGGATATGATTCCAACTAGCACCCACTCACATGGCCCTAACAAGGGGTCTACAAACCCCACCATGATAGGATTGTGGATAGGGTTGCAGGTTTTCAACCCTGCCACTACCTTATAGTGGGGTACGAGGGATGTCCCCTGCCCCACATGGGAAAATTTTATAAAATCCTTAGTGCTATATATACACATTCAACTTTGTATACCAACACTATGTAGAAATAGATTTTTTTTTGTATAACTAAGTAGGGTAGTTTTTTGTCTTTTCTACCAACTCTAAAATCATTTTTTTTTTATGTTGATTCATAGGTTTTTAGGCCTTTTGGATGCAGTGATGTGGTCAAACTTAACTTAAAACTACTCCAAAAAAGCTACCTATAGAATATCATAGAAAACCCCCAAATGTAAATATTTATAAACCTGTCCTCTAATGTTTAATTTGGACAACAAAATGTGAAATCAACTTTTTTGAATGCTTTGGATCTAACAGTGAGCTTCAATCTACTCCGCCAATCACTAAAAATGGCTTGCAAAATAAAGTCCCAAATAGGAACCCCTCTAGAATATAATCTCTCTCTCAAGCTTTTTGATTCTCAAAATTATCCTAGGATGCAAGAAAAGAGCATACTTAACTTGAAGAAATAACAAAAAATGTAATCCTAGAACTTCTAAAGATAGACCAACTTTGGACAATCTCTCACATTGATACCATGTTAGAATTAGCTAGGGAGGTAGCTGTCCTAAAATCAAGATGCTTAAGAGCTAATAACAGGAAAACAAGAAGATCATCATGATAGAAAAATAATAGTCTATACAAAGGACACAATGTGCATACAAGATAGTTGGGGATGCTTATATGAGATCAAGATGTGAGTATATATAAGATACACCACCAAGAGATGCAAATATATAATCAATATTCAAGACAATAGGAGACAAAGTCACATGTGTGCACATCTCCACTAAACTAGGAAAGTAAAAATTCCCTACGTAAACTTAACTAACAAGGTGCGAAAAGGACACAAATGGAATCTGTTCTTGCAAAGGACTTGTTCACACCAACATAATTGATCTAAGCACTTTGGCTTGCACAAATTTGAACCTCAAACTTTCAAATCCCAAAATTCAAATTAAATCTTGTTGACCTTTTCCTACTAATTGTTATGAGTTGACCTAGCACACATTTGTATGAATTTGTGTGCTATGTTGTTGTATTTGAAGACATTCTATATCCATTTCAAATCATGGTTGTGTGCCTTACTCCCTAAAAGAAATAAACATTTAAATGGGAGCATTATATCAACATCCTAACTACATTGTCAACTTGCATCATCATCATCATCATCATCATCTTAAGCATACTACATGCTTACCTACTATCTTCGATATTTATTCATCATTGCTGAATTAATCCTCCTAGGAGCTTGACCAAATAAAAATAGATATATGCCTAGTAAGTTCCCAAATAATGTCTCTTGACACCAACTCACTTTAGACATAGGTACAATGACTTGAGGTACATCTACAAGAATAATTAATTCTTTTATAGTTCAATTCTTTGGGTGGAGTTCATTTCGACATGCTAGATTCACTTCCATATGCATAAAGACTAGTTCCATAGACACATTTGAACTACACCAATATAAACATTTTATAGATTTTGAGGCATTTGTTTGATAATATTCTATATTTTTCATATCTTAAGAAATCAATCTTGATATCTTCAATATTACATTTCCTCATTTAGAATTCTAGTTAAGTATCACATTTATTTTTTACATTTAATAAATTAAATTCATTTATTGTTCTACTTCCAACTCTTTATTTCTACCCAAATATCATATTTAGTTTATTTAAATTCAATTCTACATTTATTGTTCTAATTTCAATTCTTTATCCCAAATCAAATTAAATTTAAAAATATTTATGTGAGGTATTTTTATTCTCTTACACTTATAAGTACTTATATATGCTTTATAAGTCCTCTTAAATTTAGTCATTATTTATCATAGACTATTTAATTTCTAATTTTGAATTATATGAAGTGTTTTATGTCAAAACAAATGGTTTTTGTAAATTGATTTAGGAGCAATAGTCTAAGTTTGAATATCTTTTTGACCAAGAACTAAGGATTAAAGGATATCAATTCCACTCAAGTTGCCATGGGCATGACCTTAGTCTCATCTCTTGTGACGCCGAAGACCTTGGACTCAACAAAACTTGATCTCTAATAGACTCGTTGATAACTATTCAACTTTATTAACAAATCAAAAAATCCTTTCATCAAATGACTTAATTTAAAAACAATAAATATTTGAAGTGTTAAAAAAATAAAGAACCCTTTGAAATTCTCACTTGAACATTTTAAACTCTTACCCTCTTACCTCCGTACATTTCCTACAAATCAACAAAACCCAACATACCAAAATGAAGAAAATGTCATTTAACATTTTAAAGTGTTGCAAAATAGATTTCTTGTTTTCCAAACAGCTTCAATGTATGGTTAAATTCAAATCAGACTAGAAGACTGGGTCTATCAAGAGTGTGAGTTGCATGGAAAAGATTTCTTGTGTTCCCAACAGCTTCAA
>VDFB02083974.1:0-10889 GCA_007258455.2 Sequoia sempervirens | reverse complement strand
GATTTTTGACATGTTTTGATTTTTTTTTGTCTTTTCAAAGTTTTCTGATGTTTTTGGGATTTGTTTTTTTAGGAGATTTTGTAATTTTTTTGTATTTTCAATGGTTTTATGTCTTTAGGATAGCCAATGTAAGAAACAATATGACACAAGTCAAGTGCTTGCCCCCAGTTGAGTACAAGACCAATTGATTCTGAATAGGATGGGATGGGGGATATGAAATGCACTCGATGTCAATCATTCCAAGTTATGGGAAGGACTATCATTTATTATGAATGGTATGTACAAACGATGTATGGAAAAGATAGGTGATATGTACAGGGATAGATAATATGTACACGGATAAGCGATATGTACAGGGATAAGTGATATGTATAGGGATAAGCGATATGTATAGGGATAAGTGATATGTACAGGTAAGTTGAAAATTAGAATAATGGTAGACAAAGGGGTAGAGTCAACTACACATGGCACCTATTTGCTAGGTTTTCACCATGGTACTTATCCAAAGTGCCACCGAAGTGGTTTTCACTATTGGATGACTTATCCAAAGTGCCACTTAGAGATCTGTGTGCTAGTGATGTAGGTCATGGGAATAGCCTCAATCCACTTCGTAAAATAATCAGTGGTAGTAATGATGAACTTATGGCCATTGGATGATGTGGGATGTATCTTACCTATGAGGCCAAGTCCCCATTAGGCAAAGGGCCATGGCAACGTTATGGGATAGAGCTCCTGCATAGGTGCATGTATCAAGTCTTCGTGTACCTGACATTGATGACATTTCTTAACAAAGACATATGAGTCCTTTTCCATGGTAGGCCAATAGTAACCCAGTCTCATAATATTTTTAGTTAAGGTAGGACAGCTAGAATGGGATTCAAATATACCCTAATGTACCCCAAGCAAGGTTGCTTCTGCTTTTTCAATATCGAGACATATTAGTAGGGTATTATCTAAGG
This sequence comes from Sequoia sempervirens, assembly GCA_007258455.2. Classification (NCBI taxonomy): domain Eukaryota; kingdom Viridiplantae; phylum Streptophyta; class Pinopsida; order Cupressales; family Cupressaceae; genus Sequoia; species Sequoia sempervirens. The sequence continues at coordinate 9,930 of VDFB02083974.1, read as the reverse complement.
CACGTCTATACAGGGTGTCTCTGATGATGGTGTACTTGGCTGACTTGTGAAGGAATGTCCTATGTTGGTTATTAGAAAGGTCAGGGGTATGATTTCAGCATGGAGTTAGTCATAGATATCTTTATACTATGGCGAATGAGGACCAACAATATCACACACTATCTCTAGATCTGGGATGTCATAGGCAAGGACCAAAAGCTATTCTACCAAAATCTCAAACTTAGGCATGTTGCTTGGTATGTCAAGTAGTGAAGCAATAGTATCCATGGTGTCTACTGCCCTATTTAGAACATGAGGTATTTGATGAAAGTCAACCTTGTCAAAGTACTCCTTGAAACTATCTGCCATACATTTGTAGGGATCAAGCTTTTCATTTTCAGTCTCATAATCATCATTTACCTGTCAGATTACCAATTGAGAATCACCATAAACCTGTAGGTTCTTGATCTTCCATTTGACTTCCATGCATAATCCTATCACAAGAGCCTCATATTCTACTGTGTTATTGGTACATGGAAAGGAAATCCTAAATGACTTAGGGATAGAATCACCCTGTGGTGTGATAAACAAGATACTAGCCCCTAAGCCATGATTCATATGGAACTCGTCAAAGTATAGTTTCCATGTCATTCCTATGTCAATGGTGAATATGAATTCATCAAGAAAATTTGCAACTAAAGGGTGATCTACTTGTATTAGTGCATCAGCTAACTAATCAACAATGACTTGTCCCTTGATAGCTTTTCTCTCTACGTACAAGATGTCATACTCACTAACTATCATTACCCATTTGGCCAGTCGCCCTGTTAATGATGCTTTGCTTAAAATCTATTTTAAAGGATCTATCTTCGTAACCAACATTGTGTGATGGTTTAGCATATATAATGCCTTAGTTTTTTAGTAGCAAATACTACCGCAAGACAAGCATGTTCAATGGTACTGTAGTTAAGCTCATAACCTGCCAAAGTTTGACTGATATAGTATACTGCCCTTTCATGACCTTCATCATCATTCTGTACAATCAATGCTCTGAGTGAGGAATGGGTTGCTTAAATATAGAGAATCAATGGTCGTCCCTCAACAGGTGGCATTACGACTGGTGGTGTGAGTAGATAATCCTTAATTAGTTGAAAAGCTTCCTGGAATTTACCTGTCCATATAAAGGGTATTCCTTTTCTAAGTAAATGTTGAAAGGGATGTGTCTTATCTGCTAATTGCACTATAAATCTTTTGATGGATTGCAGTCTATGTTGTAGTGTCCTTAGTTGACTGAGATTAGCTAGTGGAGGCATGTCTATGATTGCTTTTACTTTGGACAGATCCACTTCAATGCCCCTTCTAGAAATGATATAGCCCAAAATATTTCTTGATTTCACTCCAAACACACATTTCTTCGGATTTAGTCTCACTTTATACTCTTCTAACCTTTGAAATATCTTGTCTAAGACCTATAAATGATCAACCCTTGTCACCGATTTAGCAATAAGGTCATCGACATAATCCTCCATAAGAGTGTGTACAAGGTCATGAAAAATAGTGGTCATGGCACGCTGATAGGTTGCTCTAGCATTTTTGAGTCTGAAGGGCATTACATTCTAGCAATACATTCCCCATGGACATGTGAAATTTGTTTTAGGTTGGTCTTCAGTTGCAATTCTGATATGATTATACCCTGAAAATCCATCCATAAGGGATAACATCTCATACCTTGCAGTCATGTCTACTATCATGTCAATGTTGGGCAGAGGGAAGTCATCCTTAGGATAGGCTTTATTTATATCTTTGAAATCTATGTAGATGTGGATGCCCCCTGTTGGTTTGGTGACTAGTACAAGATTGGAATCCAATCTGCATATTCGATTGATCTAGTGAAGCCAATGTCTAACAGTTTCTTCAGCTCAACCTTGACTAGTAAAGCAATTTGTGGGTGCATTTTCCTTAATTTTTGTTTCACTATTTTTACATCTGGTTGTAAAGGAAAATGATGTAGTACAAGTTTAGGATCTAGCCCAGGCATGTCTGCATATGACCAAGAAAAAATAATCTATCTTTGTGTAAAGAAGTTGTGGAATTCTAGCTGCTCTTCTTTTGTCAATGATGTTGCAAAATATACCAGTCAAGGATTCTCTTTTGTTCCTATGTTAACTTCCACTAATTCTTCAACTAGCATGGTGACTTTTCCTGTGCAATAGGGAGAATGTTCAAACCTCCATCCCTAGGTGCCTCAAAGAGGTTTTTTCCTTTGGATGCGTCCTTATTTTTTGCTTTTTCATTGTCTAAAGGCGCCTTTCAGTTTTCACCTAGAGACTCATAATTTTTATTTTTGTCATTATTTTTCTTATTTTTGTGGCTGGAGGGTTGAACAGATTCCCCAAAATATGCTTTTTTGTCCAAATCAATGGTAAATGCAACCTTGTGATCACCACTTGGTATGCCTTCTCGTAATCCCAGGAACTCAACAATCACTTCGTCGTTCTCAAAAATTTCTAAGATAGGTGTGTCTTGTTGGTCCCAATCAATGAGCTAGGGATTGACTAAGGGAATGCCATCATTGGAGTTGTCAAAGTTCAATGGGGTCAAGGTAAAAGCTAAGTTGTTCATATAGTCACAAAAGTTTTGTACCAAGTCCTCTTTGCTCTTTTGCTTGGATCTAGGTGGATTTTGAGGTGGGCCTAATGCCAAAGTTTGGTTATCTAAAATGGATGTGGTAGGTTCCCAAGAGGTAGGATCAAGAGATTCCCAATAGTAATGTTTAAACCATTCCTCTTTTGTCATATTTTTAGGTGGATAGGAATTCAATAGATTTGGAAAAGATTGCAACGTTAAGTCTTCTCCAAATAGCTTATCAAGGTCCATGGTCAAGGTGGAGGATAAGGAATCCCACTCATATTCCTTTGAGTTGAGGGAGTCATAGTAGGGTTGATAAGATGGTTCATCAAATGTCTCGATATCTTCTAAAGCACTTACTTCCTTGAGTAAAGGTGACGCGATACTTGGAACACCAATCTGAATCGGTTGAAACCCAAGCCCTAATCCTTTCGACCATTTAGAAACAATAATTGGTTTTGTCCTCCCATCTTGATGTAAGCCTAAACCACTATGTCCATTATATCCCTTGCTCTGCATGATTGTGACACCTTTGCCATATTGATCTATAGGAATGTTGAGGGAGGTATGTGTATGGTGACCACTGATTATCTCCTATCCATTGTAGGTAAACCATATGATTTAGGTGGAATCAAATGGCTAACACAATAAGATGTCTTCGTGTGATATTCTCCACAACCCTTTCCTTGGATCTCAAACCTAGGAGTGGAAGATAATGAAGGAAAAGTGGATGGATCGATGTAATGAGATGAATTGGATGATGAGGCTTCTTGGTTTGTAGGAACTTGACGCTGAGGTGTCTCTTGTAGACTGGTGCAATATTGGAATGGATCTGGATCACCATCTATTGTTATTTTAGTGCCATTGTAAGGGAATTTTAGACATTGATGATATGTGGAAGGAACTACCTTCATGGCATGAATCCATGGTCTACCTAGTAGAAGATTGTATGGAAGGGTGAGATCCAAGACTTGGAATTCTGTCTCCATAACTGCAGGACCAATTCTAATAGGAAGTGTTACAACCCCCTTAGATTTTCATTCCTCATTGTCATAAGCCTTAATGACAATGCTTTTGGTTGTGCCTACACATGCTTTCGAGAAACCTAATGCCTTAATCAATTTTAAAGTGCAAAGATTTAACCCTACTCCTTTGTCTACCAAGACTCATCTGACTTTGGTTTTTTCAACAAGGACTTCAAGATGTAATAGGTCATCATGATTTGTCTTTTCAATTACATAGTCTTGTTTGGAGAGAATGCGGCATGATGATTATTGGTCAAGTAGCCCACCATTTCCTCAAAATGATTGACATAAAGATCATTAGGAATAGTCATGGTTTGTAAAGCCTTATCTAAAATGGATCGATGTTTAGGGTAGATATGCAATAGTTCCAAGATAGAGATTTGGGTTGGGGTCTTCCCCAACTAATCAAGTAAGTTATACTATGGCTTGAAAGTCTATGGTGTCTGATGTGATGGAGGGCCTTGGATGGTGATATTGATTTGATGAGTTTTAACAACACACTCGAGATTTTTATTTATGGTAATGGTTTGATTTGGTCATCGGTGGCTTAGATATGATTTATAATGGGGCCACTATAATCATGCTTGACACTAGCATAGTTGGTGGAAGTATTGGTCTTGTTACCTAAGCTGGGGGTTTTTCCTTTCCCATGGTCATGTAGTGGATAAAAAAAGACCTTGTGATCAGTGTTCGAAGATGTAAGTTTATGTCTATTGACTTGAATAGTTCCATTCTCGACAAAGTCTTGTATAATATTTTTCAGTTGACGAAAATTTTGTAGGCTATGTCCTTTTGTCAGATGGAAATCACAAAAGGCATTATCATCCCACCAAGATGGTTTGAATTTCCCTGGATCATATTGTCTTGGATCCTGAAGCTATATAAGATTGTGTTGCAACAGTTGTTTGAATACTGACTTGATGGGTTCCCCGAGGGGAGTAAACTCATGTTTTGAAAATCGTGTCTATTTTTGTGGCCATTGGGTGTTTTAGGTAGTGTTGGGGGTTTTTTTAATGGTGTTGAGTATGTTAGTAGAGGGGTTATTTCCTCTAAGTATGATGATCGGTCCTGCTTATAAAGTCTTTGCATCAACCACACCATTGTTGGTAACATTTTTTATTCTGAGACCAAAACTTGTTTTTGTCATTGGGGGTGTTTTGCATAGTTGGATTTCTATTGGGTGTCTGTGTCTTAAGTTATGCTTTATCAATGATATATTTTTCTAGTATGACCCCATTTTCCACTAGTTCTATAAAGGATGTGCAACAATGTACCCTTAAGTTACTTCTCAATTTTGGGTTGAGGTTTTCTTGGAACATAGTGACCTGTTTCTTAGGTATCTCGATAGGACATCGACTGGCTATAGTTATCCATCTCTAGAAGAAAGCAATAAAAGTTTCCCCTTCGTCTTGTGTAGTATGACACAAGGTTGCTATATTTATTTTGTGGTCAATGTTAAAGGAGAAATTTTCAATGAATTTCTCAGCCAATTCACCCCATGATTTTATGCCATAGTCAAGACCTAAAAACCACTCTAGTGCAATTCCAACAAGACTTCTTAGAAAGAGTCTCATAAAATAGGTGGGGTCGTAGGCAACATCTATGCAGATCGTGGAAAATTCCCTTATGCGTTTGATTGGATTTCACTTTCCATTGTATTTGGGAAAGTTTGGTATGACATACCCATGAGGGAAAGGTGTCATGTACAATGATTTATCGAAAGGAAATGGGTATAAATCCTTTGCTGATTTTTTTTTTTTGTTAAACGCTGCCATGTTATCCATCTATGTTTGAAGTGTGTGCATTTTTGTTTGTAGGATGCCAACTTGAGTTAATGATGTGTTAGCTGGATTTATTGGATCTATGTACATGTTTTGGAATCTAGCAAGCTGTGTGATGGGTTTTGGTTAAATGTGGGTATGTAAAGTGGGTTTGGATTTGGAATGTTAGTGAATGGGTTTTGATTCAGAATTTGTGAGAATGGATTTTGATTTGGAATTTGTGTAAATGGATTTTGATTCAGAATCTGTGAAAATGGATTTTGATTTAGAGTTTGTGAAAATGGATTTTGACTCAAAATCTGTGAAGTGTTGGGTCAGTTTCCATATTGAAAAGAGGGTATGCCTCCTGTCTGTGAAATCCCAATCTTTGGTACAATACTAGCAACATCAACACTAGGTATAGCTGTAGTCTATGGAATAGTGCTAGTGACATTGAAACTTGGTATAGGAGCTGATGTTCTAGATTTTTTGTTCCCAAAAAAAGGACCAAAGGGATTGGATGATGACGCCCCTATGGTAAAATTTAGCCCCTATGTCGAGGTAGGCATACCAAATGGAGTTGTGTGTATTGTTGAATCACTCTGTGTAGGTCCTCTAGATGGTATATCAGTTGTCACTTGAGGTATAGTAGCACTAGTAGTAGTGGTGTTTGTTCCCTAGGTAGATGCAATTTGTAGGGTACGAATATCAAAAATAGGAGGGAATTTAGCACCTTCTATTAGCAATTTGGCTAAGTATCATTGAGGATCATTTGCTAGATAGTCATCTACGAAGGAAGCAAACTCAGGGTCATGTGCAACATCATCTATGTCTTCCACTATAACATGTCCTTGTGTGTCTCTAGTAACAAATTTCTCTAACAAAGTATTGTGAGGTCTAGATGAAGTTTCCCCTGCAAAGGGGTTTGAGAACGGATTAATGAAATCATTTGGATCAGCCATATTTTCTCTTTCTTTCCTTTTTGATCTTGTTTCAACCATGTAATGTAAGCTGAAAGTGCAAGTGATACAAAAGCTAAGTCTATGGATAGTATGAATCTAATCTATGTTTTTGGGATTTTCTGAATATAAAGGATGAATGTATGCAACTATTTTTTTTGTATTTTCTTTGCAAATAAGGTATGTCTAAAATGATGCTATTCTAGGATGACAATGTCTAAATATGCAAAGGTCTAAGTGATCAATTTGGAAGATTCTAAAAGAGGTTATCTATCAGCTAAAGCTTAACCCAGGTTTCAATTTAGTTTTGACAAGGAACCTTCGTAGGACTAGGACTAAAAGATAAGGTGAACTCCCAAACTTGACTAATGAGCTCTAGAAGGATTCATGTGTAGGACAAAAGATATGATGACAAGGTTTAATGACAACGTTTATTGAATCAAGGGTTTATCCAAAGCATGAAAGGTGCCTATCCTAAAATATGCAAAATATGATCTCTCTAAAGGAAATAAAGACCCCTAAGATGAAATTAAGATGTATGACTAGGGTACCTATTGCTATGATGAATGATTCCTATAGGATGTAATCATGCAATTTCTGAGCAAAATTTCTAGTTTTGTCGAAGAATTAGTGAAAAGGATAAGTCAGATACTGGTTTGAATGTTTGTTCTCAATTTGTGATAGTAAACTCTAGTTTTTGATACTTAGGCATATGCATTACAAAACTTAACAGTTGCAATTTTCTTTCTCAATTGTAGTTTTCTGCTAAATTCAATTTCATGTATCAAACATATGTGGTTTTGTTTTCAGCAAATGTGACTCAGTGTATCAATTGCAACTCTATATTGATTAGATGCAGTTTTCAAGACTTTGGCTATGTATTGGTAAAAGTAGATTGATTCTATGATAGGGGCATATGCGTCATTCCAGACTACAAATGCAGCTCACCTATTCAGATGTGTCACAAAATATGACAATTGCGGGTTTCTAGTAATAGAGTTAATGAAATACGCAACTAAGATATCAAATGCGATTTTATCCTAAATAGATGTGAGCTATTCTGATAGATGCAACTCAAGTTTAAATAGATGTGACTTAGATTCTAGGACATGCAAATTGGACTGAGTTTTTGATAGATGTGACAAAATTTGTAATAGATGCAACTCTACTAATTAGATGCATTTTTTTGGTGGACAGTTGCGACTTTGTTTGATAATTTCAGTTTTCTAGTGAATTGTAGTGTAAACTAACTCTGTTTTGTGATCAAGTTTTGACAAAAAAAAGATAATTAGAAGACAATGTATTTTCAGTTTGATGATCATGAACATGTGTATTTCCAAAAAAAAAGTACAATTCTAAGGCTATGAAGGATAGTATTTACTGAGTTCTCACTTGGATTTTACCCCAGCTATGCTTGTTCAAGGAAGATGAATAGTAGCTTGACCCCACCGACTCCCCTCCATGGCTCAGTTCACTTCATTCGGGGCAACCAAGCTATAGTACCCATGAAACTCCCATGGCATACTTCTCATCTCTACAATGAACTCTAAAAACGTGAGATGGCTTCACAGGTCCAACCTGCTGCACTAGTAAATAGAGGGTTTTTGGCTTACTAAAAACAAGGGTGTTTAATTCAAGCATTAAATTCGTGGGGTATCATCCATGCAGTGAGATACCATTTCTTCCCTTCTCATCGGAACAAGACTCATGATTCTTGAGTTTTCCTCAAGAACCCACTTTTATATACCGGCTGGAAGTCGCTTGGGTTCAACATGTGACTAGTCTGCATTGTCTTGGGATGAGTACTTTTTCCCACCAAGACAGGCCCAATTTCTAGAGTTGGTAACCAGTTCTCTTGCACCCAAGATTGCATGAATGCAAAAGGGGAGAGGATAATTTGATATACCGAATTGTGAGGGTAATAACAGAGTGTGCTTTCACACCAAACACAGTAAATAGTAGTAAATTTTAAACCCAAATGACAATTTTCTAACCTACCAGAGAGTTTGTTCAAAAATGAAGTATTCGACACATGTCCTACCGAAAAATTCATTAGTAGTTTTCAGATTAATCTTTGTTGGTCGTCTTGCAGAAAAGGTTTCAAAAACTTTTCTTCTATGAAACGTCCTGCAAACACTATGTTAAATCCCTAAAACACATGCTGCAAACCAAACAATTAGCTAAAATAAAAACACAATGAAAGACTAAAAATTAGAAATTCAACCCAAAAATTTCACCAGTCAAATGTGTCATTCAGAGTGGCAAATGCGTCATAGATTTTCACCAGTCAGTTGTAGTTCAATAAGTCATGGATGCGCCAAAATTTGTCAGATGCATCATTTTCTTCATCAAATGCGGTTCATAATATCAATTGCATTGTTTTGTTTGTCAGATGCATTGGGTCGTACGATACCTACAAAAATCAAATAGAACATATATGGATTTGAAAAGAACATGTCTTCACATTGGGTTCACCAATGTAACATCATGAAAACAAGAAAGGTTAAAAGAAAACAACAATGCAATCAAGCTCTAATGCAATCTAAAGTCAAACAACAAAGAACAAAGGAAACAAGCTAAAACATAAAACACAGAATGATCTCACCCACTATCTACATCCTTCCATGAATGACCTCAATTGTCCTTCTCCATTTCATAGTGATGGTATTCTTTCCCTTAGATTTTCAGTAAATGTGCAAGTATAGCCTTGATAGATGTGATTATAGCAAAATATCGAAGATTAAAAAGTGCTCCAAAAGTCATACAATTTCAGGAGGAGTTGAAATGATGAGAGTCAGGTCAATTTATGGAAAATTGATCATTCGAATGAGAGGGCAAGATTGAAAGACCAAAAAATGATTTAGATTAAAAGATTCGACATGCATTGAGATAGATGTCAGTATTGACATGAGTGATAAAACCTAAGAATAGAGATCAAGATTAAATAATGATTTAATCTCTAGTTGAAAGTATTAAAAAATTAGAAGAATAATGTTTGCAGGAAAGGGATAAAGATAGATTAAAGAAAATGATCTGTTCGAATGCACGCATAAATTAATTAATTAAATAAAGACATTTAATTAATAAATGTGTACACGCATAAGAGTTAAAACTAGATAGCTGACTAGTTATGGGCGAGAGTTTATTCATGAAAGATAATCAGTGATTAAATCAGGAGATAACTGACTGATTTAAATAGATATTGAGTCAAGTGGAAATGAATACTTAGATAACTTAAACAATTATCTAAATATAGAAGAATATGTCAAAAATAGACTTTTATGAATTAAATTATTTAATTCAACATTCAACATTTAGGATTAAATTAAATAAATAAATTTTATTTAATTGACTCAAGAAAAGATTAATGAATAATTAAATTATTTATTTAATTATAGTCAGAAATATGATTAAGATAAATTAAATAAGAATTTATTTAATTTGAGGATAAAGTTAATTAGTGACGTAATTAAATAAAGAATGTTTATTTAATTAATTAGGATTTGAATAAAGATAATATGAATTAATTAAATAATTAAGTTTATTTAATTAATAGAAGAATAAATGTTAGAATGAATT
>VDFB02083973.1:0-18803 GCA_007258455.2 Sequoia sempervirens | reverse complement strand
ACCATCAACATCGCACCAATAGATGGTATTCAATCAAGCAACAATGTTGATCCCAACCAATCAAAATATGGTCTCTCAAGGGCCTATCACCTCGGTCATTCCAACCATCCCTATCACTTCAAGCACTCCAAACACCACTATCATATCCATCACATCTAAACCCGTCACTACCATGATTGCTCCAAGTGTATCTCAACCACTTGTCACCGCATCCAACACGATTCCAAATACACCACCACTACCACCAAAACCAAGTGCAATAAGTCAATATCGTGACATCACACTAAAAGCACATCAAGCCTACCAACAAGCACTTCAACAATATTAGGTGGCTCCACAAGCCGCTCAAGCTACCCACATCGCTCTAGCTACCCAAGCTACTCAAGCCTCTTAAGCTGCCCAAGCCTCTCAAGCTACCCAACAAACACAAGCACAAACACAAAAAATGAGAACTGTTGGTCAAGATCTATCCATCTAAGAGCACATTGAAGATATTTCTATCTCGTCCGAAGATCAAATCAACATATGTCAAAATCCACCAACCAACAATGATCCAATTCAAGAAACGTTGACATCATTTGACCTTATGGTTGAAAACATTGGAAATCCCTTCACCACATTTGCCAAAAACAAAGATCAAGATCTATCCATCAATAAAGATGTTTTCAGCTCATCCAATGAGGCATCGACCAATGATCATGTTGAAAATGTCTCTACATTGCCTTATGAGTTAGAGGGAATATCTCAAGAATTTATTCCAAAGTATGATCAATGTCTTTCACCAAAGTCTAGTAATGGTCCTTTCCAGAACATGTTGACCCCCTTCGACCTCATGGTTACAGATACTGAAGGAACCCTGAAATCGACACTTGAGGATATTGAACCACTTACCATGTCTAAAGACGACATCCAAGAACCCTTTGTAAGTAATCCATCCTTTGAAACTGATCCATGTCAAGAACTTAATCCAAAGCATGACGAAAGAAACTCCGAAATCATTCAAGATCAAGAATTTCTATCTCCAAGATACTACAATAATCTAATGGACACTCTCCTATCTATACGAGATGTCACAAATGATGTTCACATAGCACATACTCCTCCATTTACCCATGAGATGCTTTCTATGGATGGACACGTAGATGATCTTCATCTAGAACAAGATTTTGTCACACAAAAAGAGCAGATTATTAACTCCTACATTCAAACTGAGTTATCAACATCAGGATCAAATATGTCCCAAACTCAGACTAAGGACATCATGAATAAAGATATTGAACATTATCCACTCAAGGAAGCAAGTCAGATAGAACAGTATAATCCAGAGTTAGCAAAGCAGCAAATTGAAATAATGTCATCTACAGTGGTAATTTTTTAGACCATGTTTACTGAACAAGACATCTCAGAACAAGCAGAATCAAGGCATGAAGGTACTACCACCACCATACTGGGGGAAACTTCGTCTCAAGAAAGCATCAACATAGGGAGCACAAAGAATCCTTGTGATGAAATTGATGTCAATACTACAACCAGCCACGTCATGAATCTTCATCCACCCATCACCCCATCCATGAATTGCGACCAACTTCGAAAGAAAGATTTGAATCAAATTATGAAGAACATTATCAAAGCAAAAGAAGAAAATCATGATGGAAAACTAAATACAAATGGATACCAAAGAATACAAAGAAAGCATCCCTATCAAATAAACCCATCACCAAAAGCAAAACCATGGGGAAAAATAAAAAAGGGAAACCTATCCATCAAAAGCGTCCTCAAATACAAAATCAGGATTCTCAAGCAAGGAATGAAGTATATCCAATTGTTTGTCCTAATTCCATGAAAACCTCTATTCACACCCATCATTTCTCATCTTCCCAAGTTTGGGGAGTCAAAGGTTCCAAACCATCAACCAATTCATCTTTTATCCCTAAAAACATCCATCGACGCCCACGATAATAATATCCACCCTCACATTGAAATGTATCGGGTAATAACCCTTCATCATGCGCGAGGGATTCTGGCACTCTATCGCTGACATGTACACACCAAGACAAAGTCAACTCCAAGACGACGGGCGCATCAAGAATTTCAAAAAAGTTGCATTCAAGTGCACATATTCTAACAAAGCAGCTCCTTCAGCTGTGGTATCGATGTATAACATCATGACCGCAGGGCATCTACATCACCGCTTGGTGGGATTCATGATGAATTTAAAACCTCAAAAAATAAAAAGTAAAATTAAAAAATGAAAAAAATCCAAAAAAAGTTAGGAAAGTGCTGGGATTGAAAACAGCTGAAGAAAAAAAAATCGTCCTCCTGTGAAAACCACTATGGTGGCGCTTTGGGCAAGACCATGATGAAAACCTAGAAAATAGGTGTCATGTGTAGAATTGCGCATCTACGTGCACCAGTTCAGGAGAAAGCATCTCATCCCATCCGTAATAAATCGAGCATTCCATCCATCTTATCCATAATAAAGACATTCATCCATGAACCATATATCCAATCCATTTTCATCCATCTGCATCCATAGTCCAAGTTATCTTGATCTTGACAAATTTTGGTGTACACTTTGCGCTTTCTTATGGTAAACATCTTGACATGGGCCATTTTCATGGATCCTATCCTATGCAGTATTATCTAAGCCATGAATCATTATCCAAATGAGCATTCTTTATCTGAACACCTTATCTTATTACAAGATCATCCTTGGAATCCTTTGCAGGCTTTCTATATCCATCCATCCATGCACCTATCCAAGCATCTATCCATCACATTCCATACATTGCTAGACACTGGGGGCAGGTATTTACATCTTGCTTCTGGAATAAATTTTGATCTATATCCTCCAACTTATCTGGTGATCTGAACATTGGAAAATGTAAAATAAAATTGGTCAAAGCATCTGTAATCCAAAAATCCAAATCACTAGCCCATGGCATATTTGAAAAAAAGAAATTCCTTATTAGTCTTCGTCTTTCATTGAACATCAATTAAAACAATCAATATCAGTTGCATCTAAGTCACCCTTCAAACATCACATCAAATCACTCAAAACAATTTTGTTCCAAAATCAAGCTTCATCAATCATGATCAATCAAATCCAATCAAAAAATTATCATCTTGGGATATCCTTGTGTTGCTTAACACTATCCTTGCATTGTTGTGCATCCTCCACAATGTTATCACCATCAATCCTTATCAATCAAATCCTTGCATTGTTGTGTATCCTCAACAATGTTATCATCATCATCAATCCATTGATTCGATCATTCAACCTTAGCTTGGTCTTGGTCTCCAACAAAAATCCTAAACAGAGCACTGATATCATCACACATATCCATATCCAAATCGTCAAAATCATGCGAAAATCCAAAAACATCAGAAAATCAGAAAATCCAAAAACACTAAAAAAAAATAGAAAACATCAAAAACATGGAATCTGAACTATGTAGATCTCACAGGCTTAAATGCTTAGGCAAGGCTAATATTTGATCATTAGAGACACAAAATCCAAAAACATGAAAAAAAACCACAAAATCCAAAGCAGAGTCGAGAAAATATCCAAAATCCAAAAACATTGAAAAATCAAAATCGAAACATTTGCAAAATCTTGAAAATACCAAAACAGCCTCAAAAGATTTCAAAACATCAAAACATCCAAATAGTTAGAAAAATCCATCCGTCTCATCTCGCTTTCACTTGAAATAATCAATCATCCATAATAAACCGATCATCACCTTCATCCTTTGGCAACCTAAACAGAAACAATCATAGCAGTTAGCAAAAGCAAGCTTCAATCGTAAAATCAAAATCAAAACAACAATCCTTTAAAACAAAATCAAACTCTTGATCATTTTCAAGCATGTTAGTCAACTTTATATCAACAGCCTATCAATCAACTTATCAAACCATCATCATCCTATACAATGTATGTCCTAGGATATATCGTTCCGACAATGGGCATCATTTTGGATATCATTTGGATTCTTATCCCATCAAAATAAATCCCTTTGGCTAGCGATATGAAGAACATTGGCTTGTTTGTGTACTTGATCTTTTCTTTTGATTTATCTTGTGATGTGCTCATTCAAGGGTTACTCTACGATGTCCAAGCAGAAGGTTAGAGATAGGAATGGAGACGATCATTTACCTTTTGTTTGCTGTGCTTGTTGGATGTTCTTGTAAAAATAACTTGAGTGAATACTTGCTGTTAGATCATGTAGCGGGGTTTTAAGGTATGTCAAGTGTGAACAAAGTCTCTATCTACGTCAAGTCCAAGTCCATTGCACTTCGTTTTAGCGCCATCCACGGTTCTTTATCTGAAGTGATGGATGCATTATCTACATGTGTAATCAAACATAGGTAATTAGCCCTTTTAAAATCCCAATCCTTGATAGCAAATCATCATCATCATTTATCATCATCATCATCTCTAAGCAGGTCGTCGGATCATAGAATTGTGGGATCCTCTTGTCATCATCTCATTTTTTCCCACACTAACATCATCATCACCAATGCATCCATCATACATACATCTTGCATCCTAGGCATGGCGTACACATATCATTCATATCATACATAATAGAGCATTGATCATTTCACATGCATTTGCATTTGCATCATCATCATAATATAGATCACATTAGTCTAAGCATCTCATAAATCATACATTTGCATAATCATAGCATATGCATCATCCATCTCATCCATCATCATCCTTATCATCATTTTAAGTTGTTTAGAGATAATATAGATTTGTTATTCTGGCATCTTAAATCTATCTCATTATCTTAAAATCATCTCATCCGCAACCATCATTTTTTAGCAGACCTCTTTATCGTGAGATCGACCCTCAAATTGGATCTTTTCGCCAGTCTCTCAAGGACGATAATACCGGTGTACTTCTTTCCCTTTGGGGCATTAAAAAAAATCAGAATTTTAATTTTGATCACGGCAAGTTTATTCTTTGAATAGCGTAACAAATTTTGTTGCTTGAAGAGGGCAAAATGTGAACCGATCAAATTAGCATTATGCATATGCATCCGCTCATTCATAAATCAAATTCACATTGATCCATTCAGTAGGAAAATCAGGTTCATCATCCATTTAAATTAAGTAAATTAACTTTATTTGATTTAATCCTACCATTACCTCATTTAAATACATCAAATCCTAACATTTCATTGATCCACCTTTTATCTTGCATCATCCCTTTTGATTTAAATAAATCAAATATTTGAGTCAAATTGGTCAAACATCCTAATCATCATTAAACTACTCTAACCATGATTAAATGCTAATCCTAACCACTTGCATTCTTTAGATATTGCCACTTGCACAAATAAATCAATTTATTGATTTATTAAAATCATCATTTTACTCAACATGTCATCCATGAGGAATATTCCATCAGGTTTGAATTCAAAAGGCAAGTTGAAATGTGCATCCAACAAGTCATTTATGAGCTCTTACATGGCTCTTACATGTCCCCTTGTACAAGTCAAACTCAACATTTATTTCACAAATTTGAATTCAAATTTCCCCCCTCTTGGGCACATTTCCCAAATCTTGCACATGCATCAACCACTCACCACTTGACAAGTGTCTTCCTCTCATTTGTCCAATCTTAGTCCCACATCCTCCATGTTTGACACTCTTAGCATTTGAAAATCTTTAAATAGAGGCTTCATCCTCAAGCAAATCCTCCACAATTTGATCCTCAAATCATATGCAAAGTCACTCTCCTTGAGAACTGATTTTGCTCATCCATATCATTCTTCATAGCAATTTCACCACTAGGTTATCTTGAGCAAGGATTGGGAAAGGGCTATTTTCTACAATAGCACCAATCCACTATGGAATAAATTATTCACCATGTTTCTTAGGATTTTAACTATTTTTTTTTGTTATATTTGAAGAGCATAGGTGATTATTTCATAAAGAATACCTCTTGGTTTTGCTTTCTTTTAACTAACTTCATGCTGATATTCCATGAAATAGGATAAAAGATGCAGATTTTAGGGTTCTACATTAAATGTGCGAACCCTTTTCCTAGTACCTGCAAAACAACATGAATAACCTAGTTAGACAAGGAATTACCAGCCAAAAGAAGGATTCCCCATGAAATCCATTTGCAAACTCAAAGTAGGAAAGAAAATAAGCAAGAACACAATAAAATTGATAAACCAAAGATTAAATCCTACTTTAAATAGCAAACACCTGATCCCATGGGGGAATTGATGCCAATTTGATGTGAAAATTGGCCCTTTCCCAATTCCTATGATGCAAGATTTGAATGTTGAAGAGATTGTTGATCCACTTTTGAGAAGAATATGAGAACTACAAGCCAAATCTGCAAAAAATCCTAGCTAAGAATTCAAATGATGGATGGAAATGGCTAAGTATTTTAGCATGGTAACTTTGCTTGGATTGTGGATGATAAAATGAGGAGAGGAGCTCTTCATTTATAGGATTTAAAGATAGATGAAAGTCCAAATTTGAGCAATGTGGGACTAACTTTCTTGAAATGATATGGTGCCACTTGTCAAGCTATGAATGGTGATGGTTGTGCAAGATTTGGGGTTTGTGCCAATAAATGCCAATATTTGAAATTCAAAACTGTTGAAATGAAATGTAAGAGGGAAGGGAAAAATGCAATCAATGCCACTTGGCTCAAGGCAAAGGACATGTAAGATGAATTTATTGCCTTGTTGGATGTACATGTTGACTTGGAATTTTTGAATTCAAATTGAGAGAATATTCCAAAAGATGCCATGTGAGGGAAATAGGATTGACAAATGAATTAAATCTATTTCATGTGCAACCTGGTAATTATCTGAGGATGTGACATGAGATTAGATTAAATCAACTGGCTACAATTAATTTAACAGAGATTAGATGATGTGACTTATTTGACTTAGATTTATGGATTATTTAAATCAGATGAGGGGAATATGATAAGAGGCTAATTAAATAAAGATTTTGATTTATTTAATTAAAAGGGATGGTATTAGATTAAATCAAATAAGGTTTTAATTTATTTAATTTAATGGATAGACTTTAGAGATTTAATCAATTAAATTGATTATTTAATTAAATAGGGATAATTAGATCAGATGGATTGATTTAATTAACAAGAGAAAGTGACTTAATTAGACAAAATGATTTATTTAATTAAGAGATGAATATTGATGAATTTAATCAGATAGGGGAATTTGATTAAACGGTTAGACTGAGGGATGATTTAGGAAGAAATAATGTTAGTAAGTCAGGATCAGATGCACGATGTCAATTAGTATATTTTTCATGTCTACATTTTGCCCCTCTTTGAAGCAATGCACTCGTTGTGTTGGTTTAAAGAACAAACGATCTCGATCAAAACCAAACTTTTTCGATATTAAAAACTTGCCCCATTGCTGCATGGTGAGAGAAAACATGCCATTATAATGCCCCCTCGAGAGATCGAATGAAAATTTCAATTTTTTTGGGTGATCTCGTGAAAAAAGGTGACAAAGTGCCCGACAGGTCTGGAAGGGGTTCGGGAGGCTAAAAATGTGTCTAAACGCAATAAAACGATGAAAAAACAAGCCTCAAATGGACGAAAACAGGTTCAGGGGACCGAAACCCTAGCTGGACAGCCCTAGAAGGTCAAAAAATCCTAATTTTTAGGCTTAAAAGGGGCCCAAGGGGTCACTTTCAAGTCATTTTTGCACACCTCCGCTAGCAAACCTTGAGATTCGAGCTCTGACCTTCTGACGATATGGCGCAACAACAACTTCCTCTACACATTTTGGACTGAGTTCGGACCTACCAGCGGCCATCTGGCATCGGTGCCCTGGTATGTGACCCCAACTGAAGCTTCACTTTTTCATTTTAATGCATTTATTACTACTTTTAAGGAGAGCTCGCTTCCAGTGGCGCTATTATAGCACCGCTCAGTGTTTGAATTGCACCGCTTTTAGTCTTTTTGCACCGCAGCGGTGTTGTTTAGCGCCATAGCGGTGCAACTTGGAGTTTAGAAACTCCACTGCTGGGATCGGACTTAGCTCAAACTCAGCGGGCCAGTTTGGAAAAGTGAGCCGTGATGGCACCCTTTTCATGCAAATCGCGACGCTAGGGGTTAAAGTGTGTCGCAGCAGTGCTATTTAGCTAAATTCTGAGTCCAATGTCAGAGTTTGAGGAAACTCAAACTGCGACATCTTCACAAACTGCGCCACTGGAAGCGAGTCTGGAGCATTAGGTCAGGAATTTTTTCAAAATTTTTAACATGGTGACTTTCTTTGATGCAGGATGGACCTAGGGAGCTTTACTCTCGAGAGCACTGGTCTCGAGATTTGGCAAGCATCCTATGGGATTTTAGCGACAGAGACCAGGATCGACTAGGGGCTGTAGGATTATGGCATATTGTGTACGTGACTCTCGTGCGCACACACCTCGGGATGTTATCAGCGCTGGCCGAGAGGTGGCACAGTGAGACGTCGTCATTTCATCTTCTCACTAGTGAGGTGACCATCACATTGGAGGACGTTTGATGCATATTACGATTGCCCATTCATGGCCGCCGAGTGATCTATGATATGGAGGAGGGACGCAAGTGATGCACCAGAGTCCTTGCTACTCAAGACATTATTTACTGCGAGGGGTAGATCAAGCTAGAGCGGTACAGAGTTATAGCACCTCCCTTCTGCTAGGCGGTTGTAGCTATCATGTCGGGTTTGGTTGCCCTAGACTGGAAAGGGAAATACTTCAGTCCGGGTTAGGGATACTACTGGGAGAGGATGGTTTGGGACAGACCAGTTCAGTTTGCATGGGGACCCGTCTTTCTTACTTCGCTCTACAGGGATTTGCATGAGTATGCGTAAGTGGATGGCCGAGCGCTGGGAGCACATTTATGTGCTACTTCCATGGCTGGTTCTAGTTCCGATGGGGGCAGAGGATGCCTTGGTGGCCTGATACAGAGGTGGTGTGTCCTTTACACACACTGGAGAGCACAGGATCCCCTACTGGAGGTGAGTCATAGATGAGATGCTTGTGTTCACTTGGAGACCGTACCTCAGTCAGCCTGGATGGGCTGATGATGCAGACCAACTCTTCTACTGTTGTCAGGATCGATACATGCAGGGGCGGGAGCACACTATGATTGAGTGATATTTGCCCGGGCGCGTACAACGTCAATTTGGGGAGCCACAGGATTGGCCTGATGACGACTATGTGGCCATCTTTGCATGGAGCATGACACATGTGTCATGGGGGCCTGGTATTCCTACCGCGGAGGCAGTTGATAGCTTTCGACACCTGGTAGCCCGACCTTGGGCTTACAATCAGGGCTTGGCAGACCTAGGGACCACACATGCCTACAAAGATTGGTTCAGACCTCCTCTCTGGCTGACCATTCCAGGTGAGGATCCAGAGGCATATAGGATCAGAGGTAGGGGAGAGGACAAGGATGAGGGTCTAGAGTCACGATTCGGGAGGATCCACCAGGGGTGCCCCTGGTTCCACCAAGTCAGGGAGATGTCCCCATGCAGGACCAGCAGCAGGATCCGCCAGTCCCACCACCACGAGCTGAGGGTGAGGGTCAGGTTCATGTGCAGCCATAGGCACAGCCAGCAGGGCAGGCAGATGCACGAGATGCCTTGATTATACAGCTACAGGCCCAGGTACAGGCAGTGACGGACGAGAGGGACTAGGAACAGGCTAAGAGGGAGTAGCTCAGAGCAAAGAGGGATCAGGCTATGCAGCAGCGATAGGCTACAAAGCTACAGGCAGCCACAAAGTTAGGCCACAGGTAGCATATTAAGAGCATGATAGTTGCTTCGTCCTCGCAGGGCACAATGCCAGTGCGATCCTACAGGAAGGCCATCCAAGAGATAGAGTACTATCGTCGGGCCTATCATGATATAGTGCCTAGAGTAGACTGGGTCCCAGAGTATTCAGAGCGGGCCAGCCAGAGACCAACAGAGGGTCACGGTGACAGAGGTGAGGGCAGCATTCACGGAGATCGGCCATGATCCAGATTTTATGATGTACCTTTTGTGCTTTATGGGCTCATTTTTGATATCCCGATGGGAATTTTGTACAAATTGACATATATGTACAGTGATCCAATTATTATTCTTTGTACTATGACAGTAACCTTGATGATATGATATATATGAGCCGTTTTGGATGAGATGCAATGTATTCTTGTATGCATGGATGGTTTATTTCTATATGCTTTGGAGTGATGTTTTATGGATGCATTTATTTCTAATGATGTTTATGTAATGATGTGTAATGATGTTATTGATATGATGATTTATTTTATGTCAATGCAATATGTGATATGGTTTTAATTTATGGTATGATGTGTGGAATATGCTTATATGAGATGAATGTGATATGATGTGATGGTCGTGATATGATGCAAATGTTATTATACTAAATGATGTATGTGATGCAATGATATGTTAATGCGAGGTGATATGCCTCGTATTATGGAATGCTTTTGTAGATGTTATGTGATGATTTAGATGGTAATATGAAATGGTTATGAAAATGCAAAAGAATGCTATGCGATGTTATGCAATGGGTGAAATGCGATGACATGTATGCACCTATCTATGAAAAATGTTTATGATAACCTATTTATATGATGATTAAAATGCAATGCATATGTTTCCTATATGATATGTTTAAGTAGTGCATATGATTTCTATATGATATGCTTATGCAATATGCTAATGATTTATGGATGCAGGATCGATGATGATGATGGTGATGATGATCAACTATCATAGTACCTTGTTAGTGTGGTTAGTGAGAAGAAGTCATTTCAACAAGACGCAAGATGACACAAATGCAAATGATGATGATGATGATTATGATTACTTTCCGAGGAATTGGGATCTTCAAAGGGCCAAATTTTCTTATGTTTGATAACACATGTGGTACGATGCATCAAGCTATAGAAAACCAGGATGGCGTGGTACCTAGTGTGATGGACTTTGACTTGACAATCAGATAGGAGTATTTTTGTTCGCACCTTACATACGGAAACCTTGCTAGGATGTACTTTGGAAGTTTCAGACACCTCGGAACAAAACACGGAAAGGTAAACCTATCCCTACAATAGTCAACAAGTTGCTCTAGACCTCTTCCATACATACCTAACAAAGCAAGTATTCGCCAAGTTATATTGCAAGAACGTCCAACAAGCACAGCAGACAAAAGATAATGATCGTTGCCCCATTCCTATTTCTCTAAATCTGCTATTTTGGGATATTATTGAGACATCCTTGGAATGAGTGCAAAATAAGATAAGTCAAAAGATAAAGACCAAGTAAATAAACAAACTAATGCTCTTCAATACCGCTAACAGAAAGGGATGTGTTTTCTAAGGATGATAAGCAAAACTTATTGCCAAAAAGATAATGCCCATTGTAGGAAGGATTCATCCTAGGACATGTTAGTGGATGGCGGCATGTCATTTTGTTTATAATGGATGATTGATATGGCAAAAATTTAGATGATGTGTTATCGATGCGAAGAGATGACCAATTTGCTTACGCACTGAATTAGACTTCAGACTTGACGATTTAGAGTTCTACTTGTAATCTATTAGACTTGTTTCTGATTGTTTCACCAAAGATTGAGGATGATGATCAATTTATTATGAGTGGTGTTATTGCGGGTGCAAGTGAGATGAGGCAAATGGATTTTTTCAAATATTTGGATGTTTTTGATGTTTTTGCAATGTTTTGAGGCTGTTTTTGGTAATTTTCGAGGTTTTACAAATTTTTTGATTTTCAAAATTTCAAATGTTTTTTGGGATTTTCTGAGATTTTGACCAAGAAACTAACCTAAAGACCTATCCTAGGGGCCTTGGGGGCTGATCAACAGATTAGCCTTGCCTACGTTATACACGTAGAGACCACGTAGTTCAACTGACGACTTAACCAATTTACGATGATGATATCTATGATGAATTGTCAGTTTATTATGACGGACTCCTAAAGGACTGGCCTAAAATGTCTTAGGGGATGATCAAAGATAAACCTTGCCTACGTTCAAGCTCAGAGATGACGTAGTTCGACAAGATGACCCTATTTTTGGCTTTCGATATGTTTTGAATGTTTTTGGATTTTCTGCTTTGAGGACTTTAAGATCATACACGAATCCAATCCGATGAGAACATTCCCCCAGCATGATGCAATAGACTACTCTAATAAAGGCAGGACAAACTGACTTTGAGGATGGGCTGAGTAGTATTAGGAGGGATCATGATACGAACACAAGACCAAGCTATGGTGTGGATGCGAGTGGATGTCTGATGGATGGAGATATGGATGTGATGGATGATGGGAGTGAAATGGATGGATGATGATGCAGTTTAAGCCATTAAGATTCTGGTGGATGGAAAGTGCTTATTTACACAAGGCACCTATTTGCCAGGTTTTCACCGAGGTACCTACCCAAAGTGCCACTGAAATGGTTTTCACTAGAGGACGATTTTTTTTCTAATCCATTTTCTGAATTTTTTGGATTTTTTGCTTTTTTGATTTTTTTGTTGTTACCAAGACGCCTGTTTGCCAGGTTTTCGCCGAAGTAACCATTTTTTAGGACATTTTACTAATTTTTTGGATTTTTGGGTTCTATACCTTGAGGGATTTAGGCATAAAACTTTTTGAGATGGGAGCTATTCATTGGCTCTTGCAGAGGTTCCACTTCGGGTGTTGATAGCTGATATGCCCCTGATTGATAACTTGTTGTGACGATGAAAGGTCCTAACCAATTAGGTTCGAACTTTCCTTTGCTGCTGGGGTTCGAGACATTCTTCTGATTTTATTTTAAGACTAGTTCTTCGATTTGGAAAGTCCTGCTTCTGATTTTCTTGTTATAGCTCCGTTTGAGTCTATTCTGATAGACTTGCAGATGGTTCAGAGCATCTATGTGTCTCTCATCCAGTAACTCTAGCTCATTTAATCTTGACACCTGGTAGTCTTCATCAATGATGAGGTTTTGCAATGATATTTTGAGGGATGGGAGCTTGATCTCAATGGGGATAACAACTTCTGATCCGTAGACCAAGGAGAATGGGGTGGCGCCAGTGGGTGTGCGGATGTTGGTTCGATAAGCCCAGAGGGCGGGATTAAGCTGCAAGTTCCAGCCACGACCTGCATCATTGACTATTTTCTTAAGGATTTTGAGGATGGTTTTGTTTGTGGCCTCTGCTTGGCCATTGCCTTGGGGATAATATGGGGTGGAAAAGCGATGCTGGATTTTGAATTTCTCGCACAAGTCGCAAACCTCCTGGTTCTTGAATGGTGTCCCATTATCTGAGATAATGGCTTGTGGGACACCGTAACGATAGATGAGATAGTTCAGAATGAATTTTGAGATTTGCTTCCTAGTGATATATGTCATGGGTATGGTTTCCACCCAATTTGTGAAGTACTCAGTTGCAGTTATGATGAATTTATGGCCATTGGATGAGGTGGGTGAGATTTTCCCAATGAGATCGAGTCCCCACTACGAAAAGGGCCATGGTGTGACGATTGGATGAAGCTCTTGAGTTGGAGCATGGATGAATTCCCCATGCTGCTAACATTGTATACACCTCATAGCATGATCATGTGCTTCTCTTTACATTGTGGGCCAATAATACCCCATCCTCAGCAATTTCTTGGCGATGGTCATCCCACTCGAGTGTGATCCATAGATACCATTATGAACCTCGGTTAGAGCAGTTAATGCCTCCTCAACATTTAGACAACGTAGTAAGGTACCTTCTATGCTTCTACGGTATAAGGTATCACCTAGGATGAAAAATCTGGATGCCTTTTTAATAAAGGTTCGTTTTAGGCTTGATGGTAGGTCAGCGGGTATGACTCCTATTCAAAGATATGTATAGATGTCATGATACCAAGGATCGCCAGGACCAATGATTTCACACACATATTCTGATTCTGGTACCTCGAATGTGGGGACGAGAAGTTGCTCAATCAGAAATTCATATTTCAGCATGTTGTGAGGGATGTCTAATAGGGACCTAATTGTAGCCATGGCATTAGTTGCTCTGTTGTTGGTTCTTGGAATCTGCTCGAATGTTATGTCAATGAAGGATTCTTTGAGAGTCTCCACCAATTTCTTGTATGGAGTTAGCTTTTCATCCTTAGTCTGATATTCGTTATTGACCTGATTTATGATCAATTGAGAGTCTCCATACACCTTGAGAGCTATGATGTTCCATTGCACTGCTATCCTAAGACCTATAGTCAAAGCCTCGTATTCCGCTATGTTGTTGGTGCAAGGAAATGCCAATTTGTATGACTTCGGTATGCAATCCCCTTGTGGGGTGATGAAGAAGATACCAGCTCCTGATCCATGTTGTGTGTATGAACCATCGAAGTATACTTTCCAATGGTCAGTTACATTGAGGTTAAAAATGGATTCATCCAGGAATTCCGAGACAAGAGGATTCTCATAATACATAGGTGCTTCTGCTAGCTGATCTGCAATGACCTGTCCCTTGATTGCTTTCCTCTCTACATACTCGATGTCATACTCTGACAATATCATTACCCATTTTACCATTCTGCCTGTGAGCATTGCCTTGGATAAGAGATACTTGAGGGGATCAATTTTTACGATGAGCTTTATCTTGTGTGCCAGCATGTAATGTTTGAATTTTTGGGATGCAAACACTACTGCGAGGAAAGCTTTTTCAATAAATGAGTAATTTAGCTCATGACTGACCATTGTCCTACTGATATAGTAAATAGCCCTCTCCATTCCATTTTCATCATGTTGAGCAAGAAGAGCTCCAAGGGCTGCTGCTGTTGCTGACACATATAAGATCAATGGCTTTCTCAGGATAGGTGGCATTAACACTGGTGGTGTCAGTAGGTATTCCTTGATTTTATTAAATGCCTCTTCACATTTTTTGTCCCATTTGTATGCTACCCCCTTGTGGAGTAGGTGAGAATATGGATTCTGCTTGTTTGCTAGTTGTGTTATGAATCATCTGATGGATTGGAGTTTACCTTGGAGGCTTCTCAGTTGTTTTAATGTTTTTGGTGCTTCCATCTCGAAGATTGATTTTGCTTTTGCCGGGTCCACCTCGATACCCATCATGGAGACTATGTATCCTAGCAGTTTACCTGATTGTACGCTGAAGACGCACTTCTTGGGATTTAGTCTGACTTTGTATTCTTCTAATCTGTCAAAGATAGCACTTAGGGTTGCTATATGATCTTGTCTTTTTCTTGACTTAGCTAGAATATCATCAACATAGTCTTTGACTATTTTGTGAATCATGTCATGGAATATTAGTGTCATGGCCCTTTGATAGGTTGCTCCTGCATTCTTTAGACCAAATGGCATCATGTTCCAATAGTAGGTCCCCCATGGACAAGTGAAAGCCGTTTTATGTTGATCTTCTTTTGCTATCATGATCTGGTTATATCCTGAAAATCCATCCATTAGTGATAGCATCTCATGCTCTGCTGTCATGTATACTATCATGTCAATGTTGGCAAGTGGGAAATCATCCTTTGGACATGCCTTGTTCAAATCTCTGAAGTCTGTGTAGATTCTAATGGCTCCGTCAGGCTTTGACACAGGTAACAAGTTTGATACCCATTCTGGATAATCGATTGGTCGTATGAATCCTGCATCTAATAACTTTTTGAGCTCCATCTTGACCAATAAGGCTATTTGAGGATGCATCTTTTGAAGCTTTTGTTTGACCGGTTTTGCTTCTAGATATACGGCTAAATGATGAACCACAGTCTCTGGATCTAGCCCTGGCATGTCAGCATAACTCCATGTGAAGTTTATTTGTCTTTCCTTTAGGAATGCTGCTAGGAGTTCTTGTTCTTCTAATAATAGTGATTCCGCATAGAATGTGATATACGGGGCCTCCTTTGTTCCTATGTTGAGCGGATTGCACTTTTCGGCCAAGACTGTTAATTTCTCTTGACGAATAGCTCTTAAGGGAAGATTGAATCCTTCATCCTCGGGTGCCTCAAAGAAGTTTTCACTGTTGGATACGTCCTTTCTTTTTACTATTTTCTTGTCAGAGAGTGCCATAGTGTAGTTTTCACTCAAGGACTTGGATATGATTCTTAATTTCTCACTTTTGTGACTGAAGGATTCAATCATTTCCCCATAATAGGCGTGTGTGTCCAAATCTATTATAAAGCCTACCTTATGATCTCCATATAGAATGTTATCCCTCAATCCCATGAATTTTGAGAGCGCCTCATCATTTTCGAATGTATCGAGAACTGGTGGTCCTTGTTGGTCATAGTCGATCAGTTGGGGGTACACTAAACATATCTCATGATTTGGATGATCGATTTCGAAGGAGAGGGTGCTAATCATACACAGGGTGGTATCTTTGAATAACCTAGGGAGATTGGATATGGTATCCTCGTCATCGCTACTAATATAGTGCTCAGTTATGAAGCTATGTGTTTTGCTACTTGTGACTATTGGTGAGTGTACTTGTACTAGCACTGGTTGAGGAGAGACATAAGTGGCTCTAACTGGAGGACTTCGGCCACGTATGGTTATTCTTGGAGAGGTACATCCAAGACCAAGATTTGTTATGGGTTGCGTCTCTGGCATGATAGGTATTATGAGCCCATTGTCATTTTGTCCCAGTCTCTGGTTTCTGTTGTAGCCCATTGCAAGCATTATTTGTAGGCCCTTACTTGTCTCATCCATTGGTAGTTCAAGTGTCGGTCTTTCATCTCGGTATAACATGTGAGATGGATCTGCTTCAATAACCTCTCGGCCAAGGTCTCCCCAGCTTGTGAATTCAGGATAGTCCTCAGGAGACATTCATGATGTGGAAGCTTGGTTTTCTTGTGGGTGTCCTCATGATCTAGGAGATTGTGGTAACTCTCCTATTACAAAAGCATTGCTAGGAAGCTTGTAGCTTCCACAACTGTCTTCCTGGATGATGAGCTTGATGTCAGAGATGGTGGGAATGGCGGGTGTCTCTGTCGCAGAAGTGGATGCGAGAGTGGCGGGGTCAATGTATGGTGTAGATGGGCCCTCATCATTCTTTGGAACTTGGGGGATTTTGTAATACTTGGCCTCAAGAGTTTTGCAATATGAAAATGGTTCGGGATCTCCATGAATGGTAACCTCTTGTCCATTATGTGTAAATTTCACACATTGGTTGAAGGTTGATGCTACGGCTTTCATTGCATGGATCCATGAGCGTCCGAGGAGGATGTTGTATGGCAAGTCGAGGTCCAGGACCTGACAGGTTGTTTCTATGAGCATTGGCCCTACTTGAATAGGGAGTTTAATCGTGCCCTGAGACACTCTTTCTTGGTCATCATATGCTCTTATCGTGATGCCTTTACCTTTGTCAATGGAATCCTCTGCTATTTTCAACTGCTTGATGAGGTTGAGAGAATAGATGTTCAAACCTGCACCTCTATCCACCAAGACCCTTTTGATTTTGCTCTTGTTTACAATGGCTTCCAAGTGAAGTGCATAGTTGTGAGATGGTTGTGCGGGGAAATCTTGGTCAGAGAATGTAAGGAGATTAGGTGTTATAATATTTCTGACCATAGCTTGGAATTGGTCCACATCGAGATCTGTGGGGATAGTGGATGAGGCTAATGCTTCCTCAAGGATATTTTTATGGGCTAATGATAATTTTAACAACTCCATGATGGAGATGTGTGTTGGTGTTCTCTTGAGTTGTTCTACAACATTGTAGCTATGCGGAACGACTCTAGATGAAGGGATTCTATTAGGTTGGGATGATCCTGCAATGGTGACTTTACCGCCTCTTGTGGTGATGACCATGCAATATTCATTTAGGGAGGCAATGACCATTTCGTACACATGAATTACACTACCCTTCCCTTTGTCATTTTTATTCCCTTTCTTGCCATGATTTGGCATCGGATTTGTGTAGATTTTAAGATCCTGGTTTCCGGTAGGTTGTTCCACATTTATGATTTTCTTGTCAATTAGATCTTGGATGATATTTTTGAGTCTCATGCAATTGTTTGTGGTATGACCTTTGATTTTATGAAATTCGCAAAGTTTATTTTCATTAGACCAAGGGGGTTTGACGTCAGGTTCTTGGTAATTTTCAAATGTAGGAGGCTTGATGAGTTTTTCATCGATCAACTTTTTCATTATGTCCTCCAGTGGTTCCCCCAAGAGAGAGTATTTTAATTTGGGATAAATTTTGTGTTGGGGTCGTCCTCTTTGATTATTGAGGTTATTGATGGTTGGATTATTGTTGGGTTGATATGTTGTGTGATGAGTGTTTTGGTGTTGATTTTGGATTTGCAGTGTGGGTGTGTTTTGGAGTGGACCACTAATGACCACCTTGGCATCTACGACACCATCATTAGTAATGTTCTTATTCCTTGCCCATGTGTGAGGTTTATCATTGTAATTGGATGATGGGCGGTTGTTTTGCGGTTCATGATATGATGTTGATTCCGTGGGTTGATTCACAAGGGCTCTTTCGATGCTGAGCGCCTTGGAGATCAGTTGATCATATGTGGTGATTCCCTGAACCTTGAGATGAAATGACAAGTGGCTTTCAAGGTTGGCTATGATGGTGCAGACTTGTTGTTCTTTTGGCATGGTCCACTTGCTCCAATTGGCCTTGGATCACCATCGTTGAAGGAATGAAGCAAAAGATTCATTATTTCCTTGTTTTAGAGCATATAGCTCTTTGAGACTAACATCCATTGCAATGTTACATGCGTAGTTTTTAATGAATGCATCCCTGATTTCTTGGAATGTTCTAATGCCTGAAGGTAAGCAAGAGA
>VDFB02083972.1:0-17561 GCA_007258455.2 Sequoia sempervirens | reverse complement strand
TAGATAGCATCACTTTCTTCCCTTTAGGATCCTCTTGAATATTTTTGAATATTTATTTTGACCACTAGAATAGGGTTGATACATTTTTCCACTTGTTCTACTACAGTTTGACATAAGTAACAATCCAATTCAGAGTGGGAGGCATTATGAACTCTACACCAGTTTGGAAAAAATAATTCTCTGAAATTCATTTCCCTACCCAACTGAATCTGGTCTTCAATGCACTTCTGAATGAATTCTTGGAAATTATCCAACAAGCTGAGTTGATGATCCTCAGGAACATCATCATCAACCGGTTCCACTAGAGCTCCAATACCACTAGATTCAACTATGAGATCCATGGGTGTATCATGTATCATAAGGATTTCTTCCCCATCAGATTCCTCAAAAGTGGTGTCAAGTATGTAATTACCCATACTCACCTTTGGTATTAATATTTCATTGGAAGTATTCTAATATTTTGTGATCATATATTTCATCATGGGTTCTCTTTCAATCCTGATATGATTTGGCACTCCCTTCTAGGGAAGCCACATATGAGAATGATCGGTTGATACATATCCATTTAAAGCCCTGGTGAAATCTCTTCCCAAAATCATACCATTAGCATCAGGTATATTTTCCACCTATATATTAATAACTTGTTGAATTCTAGGGTCAGAGGCAACCTGAATATGAATCATGTTCAATTACCCTACAACATTAACCTTAGTTCTATCCAACTGATTAACTTTCTTTTGGGATTCAGCAGGAGTATAACCTAAGTCTCTATAGACACCAAAAGGTATTACATTGGTAGAAGCACCTAAATCCAATAAGATATTGTGCAAGTTCTTGCCAAATATACAAATAGAGATCAGAAATGGAGGAGTGTCTGTTTTCCCTTGAAACAAAGTCAAGGGAGTATCCACTTGAGAAACTTGAGTTTTATCTTTCTCTTTCCCTTTATCTCCAGGTGGTATGTGAACCTGATTGTAAATCTGATTTTGGCCTTTTACTAGTTGAGAACTAGATGCTTTATTGACACTCTCACTAACCAATTTATCTTGTGATATTGAATTTGGTTTGAAAGCTCCTAAAACTGCATTTCTAATAATTGGAACTCTCAATAACTCAAATGCAAAGAGTCTTACCTTTAGCTTCTTGAGTTCTACAACATATATGGCCAATTGTTTTGTACTCAAATTAGCAGGGGCCTCTTTTGGGTATTCCACTACCTTATCCTTACTTGCTTCAATAGTCCACCCTTTTGACAGATCCATTGGTCCTTGATCTTTAGATAAGTACTACCTAGACACCTAAGGATATGTTGGATTATTTTTGGCATTAGGATCTAGAGGTGTAGTAAATTTGTTTGGAGGAATAGAGGTGGTGAAGGGGCCTCCAACCTGCAGACGCCTATGTGGCAGGTCCCTCATATCATATTTTTTAATAGGTCGCTGGAATGTCTGTACCTCTTCAATATAAGCTTCTTCTTCATCCATGGGGCCATTTTCATTCATTGGATTTTCATTGAACAACTGTGCAATCTCATCTCCATTGCACACCTAATCTGCCTCTTCTTTAAGTTGGTTTGATTCTTCTTTAGGCACATTTTCCTCTCTCTATGGAAAAGGAGCATGATTTAGCACCAACACTAATGAATCATAGGGAGTAGATGGCCCCATCTCCTGACTACTTACATTATTCTCCACCTCGTACTAGAATATTGAAGCCACTATCTGAAATTTTGGATAGTCTAACTCAGAATGTTGACTATTTTTATGGAGCCTACACCATCTTGATAAAGCAGCCTCAGTTAAATATACACTTGGAGGTTTTTCTTGATTGACTGGCTAAACCAATGGGGTTTGGGCACGTCCATTGTTAGGCCTTGTATTCCAAGTGTTGTTCTATCTAGGTGGTTGTCTCCTATCAAACCCTTGTCCACTATCCTACCCCATATCAAATTTTTGGCTTGAAGATTGTCCTTTATCATAATTTTGTTCTCTATCATTATTATATCCTCTTTCAGGATGTTGACCTCTTTCAAAATGTTGTCCTTGTTGAATTTCTCAACTTTCTCTGTTATGATTGGACTACATACTTCTTTGAGTAGCCTGGAGTTGACTGTTCTCATTTCTCAAATAATTTACCTCAATGTTCAACTTCTTCACTTGTTCAGTCAGTTTATCCAATCTCTCCTTGTTAGGATTTCTATATGGAGGCTAGTTTACATTGTTTTGAAGATATCCTACTATAGTACTGGCATTCAATGACTGGTTCAATACTTTAGAATTTTGTAGATATATGGGAAAACTAGCATGAGGCTGTGGATGAAGAGGTTGATTTACATTTTGTTGAGGGTAGTTGGTTGTGGATGGAACTTGACTCATAGGAAGTCCTAGGTGAGGAACCAAAGGCAGCTGAGGTAGTAGATTCATGATTGGAGTGTGATTGGCAAGAGCTTGATTGAGAGCTAGGACCTGCCCAGGGTGAGTAGTGGGTCCTTGTGATGGTAAAGGTCTAGATAAATGTTGTCTTAAAGTAGTGCTAACCTTCATAACCTCTGCATATGCATCAAGTAAGGTGGTAGGGGGGTTATTTCTCCACTTCATGAAGGTGGTTTTCATACTATCAAGACCCTCATAATAGACTTCTAAAGCGGTGGCTTCATCAACAACATAAGGAGCCTATAGTTAGGTATAGGCACAATGAAACCTATTGTTAAAGGATGCTTTAGGCTCATGGAATTCTCTCTTAACATTGGTGAACTAAAGATAAAGCTCATTGGGACTAATGGGAATCCTAAAATTTTGTAGAAATGTAGTGTCCAATTCATTCCAATTTTGAATAGACCCAGCAGGCAAATGATTGTACCAGTAGAATGCATCTTCTCATAAGGAATAAGGAAAGATCCTACATGCTACATCCTCATGATTTATTCCTCTATCTTTAAGGTAAGTTTGAAAGATCCTGATGTGTTCCTTAGTAGTTCTATTAGAGTCATTAACATGGAATTTGGAACAAAAATGTTTTGGGTTCTTTGGCATGACATTGTAATTATTAAAGGTCAAGGGAGACAGATTGTTGGCAAGGAAATCCATTGGTCGAGGTGGGGGTGGTAATGGTTGATTTATGGCTTGTTCAGGTTGAGAATTATGAATGGATTCTAAATCAGATGACGAAAATGGAGATGATGGAATTGGCTAGGTGGATGAAGATTCTCCCCTTCTTTTGGTCCTTCTATACCTAGTAGGAGCTTGCAATTCTTGAAATTCCTCTTCCCGTGGGGTAGATCTAGATACTCTTATGAATCTTTTAGGAGAAATTGCAGACAAAAATTGATCCAGCATGCTTATTTAGGCCCTCCTTCTAGCGCCAATTTGTTGATGGTGTTTTCTGCACAGCAAAAACTCAGACAAGATACAAGTATCCTATCTCTCTTGAAAGGTAAATCTATAGTAGCAAGCCTCAAGAGATAACCCCAAAGTCTCTAATGTCAGGTCTTGACAATGCATAAATAGCTTAGACAATATGTGAAAATGTTGGTAATCACAAAGGAACCTTACTACAAGAAAATACTTAATCCTTAAATTTATCAAATCTAGCAATATGGTGATACTTTCAATCCTAAATCTAACCCAGATTCAAAATAAATAGAAAAGGAGATAAGGGTTTTAAGAGACTTACAAATTTAAATACTAACCCTAAGATTAAAAATTTAATGATAAACACTTGAAATGGACCAATCCCTCAGAAACTGATTTCTACTTGACCCAAATGAATCTACAATCTTATAGAAATAGTGCAATCTTCTACAATATTAAATATTTTCAGATCATGAACACTAATCCAAAACAACCTTATTGCAATTGCAATGAACAAATATTCACAATTGAACTTAGCACAATGAATGTAAAATTTCAGGCTAAGTTTGCAAAGCAACCAACCATCAATTAGCTGCAAAAAGTATGGACTAGAGATTGTTGCAAATAGTTCAAGCATAAAACCATAAAAATCATCAAATAATCTAATATTAAACCTAGCATATATCAAATAAACTTAAGAAATTTCCAAAGATAGAATCTCAAGAACCATGCTAGATAAAATTCAACACAAGAAAGGCACCAAATCACAATGTTTAAACTTGCATTAAATCACCCAAAGTAGCAACAATTCCAGTCTTTTGTTACATCACTTGCCTAAAAATGATATTAAATCCTAACTCTAACTCTTGCTTTACTACTTAATTCACTCTAATATCAAAACTATCTAGCCCTTACAAATGAGGTATAATGCCACATTTCTAGAAACCCACCAAGATATATCAGCCCAATTGAGGTTTACAATAATAAATGGCCACAAAACAAGTTAGCCAAGAGGAATTCAAAATAAAGTAAAGTATGCATTAAATACATGTACTCCATCTAGGTCGGCCTAGGATCTCCAACATAACCCAGTCCAATGCATGTGAAGGAGAAGAGAAATAATGTGGAAGCACAAATTCTGATGAAGCATTGTATGAACTATTCCCCCTTTATCCTTAGCATGCTCCATCCTATCATGTACTATCAAAAATACCCTGTCCAAATTGGTCATAGGTGGCATAGCTAAAATATTAATTCCCCTTTCAATGGACTTAATATCTTCTCTTGACTATTTTACCATTTTATCCTAATCTATCTTACTAGTTTGATATTTATCAATTATTGCAATGTAGGTAGCTGCATCATCCAACTTATGTTCAATAACTGGGCCTTCATTGACTAGAGAATACACATCTCTCCACCATTTTCTCAACTGCTCCAAGCTAAGATTTTTGGGCACAAATCTATTTGTACCTAACATAACCTCAAAGAAATAAATGTACTTGTTGTAGATTTCAGTCTAGGTGACCTCGATTTGCTTCCCCTACTTCTACACCTTTAAAAAAAAATTCCTTATTTGTTGAACTTCAAACCACTCCCAAGGTTTTGTAGCTTTGGATGAAGGAAGAATTCCATCGATTACCAATTTGTCCTCAGTATATTCCATAATGGCCTTAGTCTTTTGCAATAGGAGATCCACATCCTCCTTATCCTGAGCTAACACATTCCCTAACCAATCTATTCATATCATAGCATCTCCTCTAGTTGAAAGTATATCTTTAATAGATTCATCTCCTTTAGTTTGCACTCCTTGTAATCAAGTGATTGTAGCATGTGTAGTGGTTTTCATTCTCTCCAATTCATATATCGTTTCTTGTGGCAGGAAGCTTGCAGCAGATGATGAGGAATTGATGGATTGCAAGGGTCTCATTAAATCTTGAAAATATCTCTTGAGTTTATCATTTTCCTTCTTCAATTCTTGCTTAATATGTACTTCTTTCCTCAATCTACCCAAGATCATAGCACTAGATACTTCATACTCTTCAATATCATGTTCAATGGAAGTAGGCCCTAGGTTAATAGTCTGCACATTGTAGTCACTCTTGGTTACATCATCAGTATTCTTAATAGGAGA
This sequence comes from Sequoia sempervirens, assembly GCA_007258455.2. NCBI lineage: Eukaryota > Viridiplantae > Streptophyta > Pinopsida > Cupressales > Cupressaceae > Sequoia > Sequoia sempervirens. The sequence continues at coordinate 12,077 of VDFB02083972.1, read as the reverse complement.
AGGAGTAGCAATATGAACCACCCTGTTATTTGCTTCATCTCTTTCAATCTTGGAGATGACCTTGGCTTTCTTCTTAACTTTACCCTTTCAAATATTTTCCAATAACTCATCCCAATTGGGAGGAGTATCATCTACAACAATCTGTTAACTCTTTAATTCCTTTTCTAACTAACCTGGAATAGTAGAATATGATTGTACATTGCTCTATCCTATTTCATCCTTTTGATCCCTAGGTACATCTTTACTAAAATCTTGTTTCTCATAAATCTCCTTGACTTTATCATCTTTTCCTTTATCATGCTCTTCTTCTCCATGTACTGGCAATGGAGTCCTAATTGGAATTTCCTATCTCTGAGGAGGTCTATCTTCTTCACTTCTAACAGGTGAATCCTCATAAGTTACCAGGGGAGATTGTAACACCTTATCTAATTCTTCCTCAGAACTATAGAGCTCACCTTCTTGAAATTTTTCCCCTTCTAGATCTTGATGACTCTCTGCCTCTTTGGACTCACCTGGTTCACTTGGTGCACCATCAGCTTCATGGGAAGGAGGAATATTGTCACGTTGTTCCGCAATAGGGGTAACTGAAGGAGCATCCTTCCTTGGCACACTATCCTTGGGAGAAGGATTCCTTGATCTTCTTGTGTGTACCTATGTTCTCTCTCTCGAGCTCTCCACATTTATTAATGGTGGGATAACTTCATCCCCTGCCTTAGAGGCTTCCTTTTCCTTCTATGATAATCTTACTATTCTTCTTCTCTTAGGTAGGAAGACACTAGCCTCTTTGTCTTCCTTTTCAGCTTCATCCATTGTCAATTTATTTGTCCTTGAAATATGTTTCCTTTTCTTTGCAATGGGTTTTTTTTTCTTTTCTACCACACGTACTTCCTCTGCCTAGACATCTTTAATTTTTATCTTAAAAGGAGAGCTCACCTTGCCCTTACCTTTAGGATCCTATTCAATTGACTCCTCAGAAGTGCAATGAGACTCCAAGTCTCCCATTAGATCATAGGTGCATTGCACACCTTCATTTTCCAACTCCCACATCTTATGCTTGAGCCATAGATTTTTATATTTAATCACTAGAGTCATAATTTTCTCTAACTCTATTTTCTCTTCCCCTAGCCAGTCTATTTCTCCCACTAGTTTATCCTTCACAGCCTCATAATCATGGCCCTAAATCAAATCTCCATCATCTTCAATTTGATCTAGAAAGGCCTTCACATTATATAGCCAGACCAAGTTAACTGGTAGCCTAGAAAACTTCTTCCTTCTGATCTCAAATTCATCGCTGCAATTGGCCCAATAGTCCTTTATATAATCCTTATGACTATATTCCCTACTAGCCAAATTAAGAGAATGGCATGCCTCACTACTGCCTATCCTCAGAGGAAAATGACTACCAAATTCAATCTTATGTTTGTCCTTTTTCACAATTGCATCAAAATCACATATCTACCTTGTGACCTCCAGAAGTATAATGTGATCCGTGGGGTACCTAGGAAGTTTGTATGGAGCCCTCTGACAACCATCTATCCTTATATATGAAAAGGTGGGAAACTGTATAAACCAAGCCCCAAACCTTTTGATTAGCTCCTTAGCATTGTCAGATATTCTTAAATGCTCTACACCTTGGAGCAACCTAGTGATGTACATGGTGAATGCATCATTCACCCTCCTGTAGCTTGAGTTACCCAGGTGTAACTATGGATAGACCTCATAAATTACATCCTACCCAAACACACCCCTTGTACTTAGTCCTTTGTATGGGTGGAATCTTTTAAGCGCATAAACCAAGTAGGAGGACATTGTGAAGGTCCTCATCTATAGGAAATTACACATTTGTTCATGAATCATGGCACTTATAATGCCTTCCCAATGGTAATCAACATTCTGTTCCATTCTCACAATGTCATGGAACATCCAATTTTCAAACACTCCTACACTCTTCAACCACCCTATTGAGAAGGGTGATAACATCATAGTATTCCTTCTTAAATTTAGCTTTGAATAGCCACTTGGGTAGCTTAGAAAAGTGGCACTTAGGTTTCCCCAACCAAGCATTGATGACTTGTTGGGACTTGATGGTATCCTCCTCATAGAACTTCCTTGCCACATCTATATCAAAACCCACCACATGAGATCTACCGGGCATATCAAAGCTGTAGGCTATAGACATAGGATTTAGGTTTACCACAATTCTTCCTTGAGGACCAACTATCCTTTGCGTACCCCTGTCATAGTGTCTAACACATTCAAGCACCAACTCATAAAACTGCACTTTAGGAGGGATTCCAGCTATATGTGCCAACCCTAATTCCAATATCCTTCTGTCTAGCAAAGGGATATTTTGTGCTACATCCTTTTCTTAAACTCTTCATAATCCCACAATCCAATGTTTGTATCAGTTACCTCTAACTAGATGGAAGTTAGCTTGCTCTCACAGATTCTTATTTTTATATCCATTTTAATTATTTCTACCTCAGAAACAGAAGACCCTTCTACACTTGGATCCATTACTCTGCCCTTGGTTCCACTTGTCACTGCCTTACTTGATTCAGCGTACATCCAACAAAGAAACCATAATAAAGATCACATGAAATCCAAGCTAATCGATCAAAAATGAAATATTCATCTTCAATATAAGTCCCATGATGAGAAAAATTATTTAAAACCCCATAGGAATTTTTCATCACAAGTTCAGGCTTTCAGTCCTCTCGCAGAATTTAGGTTAGAGAGGAATTTCTAAAAATTCCCAGCCAGACAGATTTCAGTGAAATAAACAAAAAAGGCCTCCAATGATTGTTTATTCAACCATCATTAACTAAGAAACAGCATGATACATCTTTAAATAGCTTTAATTGATCATACAATGCATAATCACCAGCTAATAAACCATGCTACCTCTCGGTTCTTCATTTGCAGCAAAGTTTCGAAGAAATCTTCCTAGGATGAAAATCCGAGAAAATAACAATGGTCTACAAGTTCTAGGAAAATGAAGGTACAAAGGAAAATTTGGTAAAATACTAAGGGAATGGAAATTTGTGAAGCAGGTATAACTCCGGATTATTGCACATTTCAGGAAAACGAAGAGAAAATAGAAAATCGAGGAATTCTCGCAGTTAAGGAATTCCACAAAGACTTCAAAATTTTGAATGTCAACGTTTCTTTGCAGATTCACTCAAATTGATCAAACGATCACAAATTTGATGACCTTGGGCTTGAAACTAGCTCAATTTTAACCTCTTACAAATTATCTTTAAATTTGAGACTTATCCTAAAGTAAATCAAGAGGAATTGGTGATGCCCTAAACCCAAAACCCTAAAATTCTGCCATGAATATACAGGACAAGCTTGGGCTCAACTTACTCATTTTTCTAGGTTTTCAAAAAGTTCTTTATGGCCTACACAAGCAAGCTACCTCATAACGAAACCAAAAAAAATCTCACAAACTCACTCGGGATCGTCAATCTAACGAAATTGAATAACCCTAGCTTCAAGATATTTAATGCCCAAACATGCAAAAATTTGCACTCCAAGCACACTCAAGACACCAAAGAATCATTCACATTCAATAATCGAAAGCAAGGAAATGAATACATACCATTGATGAAGTGAAACTTGATTATAGCAACGACAAATAACAATCTTTAGCACCCCAGCAAACAACAACAATAATGATGATGCCCAGGAATATCACCACCAAATTTGGGAATCCACAAATCCAACACGCCAAGTCCAGCCAAGAACCCAAGATCAATAGACAGTGAATGTTAAAACTTAATGGCAAAAAACTCCAAAAAATTGATTAAATACATGCCGCAGAAATTGTACAATTGAGCATTAATGCAATCAACAAGACAACCCTGACCAAAACCCAAGAATATGATAGGACAATGGATGTTCGGAGAAATCTAAACAACATGAAATTCTACAAGGTCCTGGAATTTCTGAATCATAGTGCAAAGCAACCACCACTGGGTTTTCAAAGTATCCGGGGAATTCCACCAAGAGAGGATTTTCCTGAGAACAGAGAAAAACCTGAAATGAGTCTAAAACTTGAGATTTTCAATCAATATCACAGAGGGATCACCAATGTAGGTAAGATAAACATTCAAGTTCATGCCAAAGGAAGTAATTCCTTAACATCAAAGGGCCAAAACACCAGGAACAAAAGAAAAAGAGGATCCCTACTTTCACCAAGGCGTGTGTGTGAAAAACTGCACAACAAACCTTATGGTGTTAGTTATTACCATGTGGACCCAAAATATTATAACATTCTATCTCTTTATATGGATCCATCTATGGAAAACCACCTAAATCATATAGTGTCGATTAAAAAACATGTGTGTGATAGTGATTTTGAGGGTACTTAAATTGAACCATCTTATTCCCCACCTTCACTCAAGAAATTTTATGGCCTTGGATATAAAATCATGCAAAATATCAATTGTAAGGGTAACAAACTTAGAAAATGTGAACAAGGTAGGCATCACCTAATAGCCTTCTAATAGAATAAACAACATTGTGGTATTTGTTAGCAACTTGAAGATATGACACATTGGTTGGAAGAAATGTAAAGAGAAACATTATGATATCTCTAGTTTCATGATATATTTTATTTATTTAGTGATGTAGACATATTCAAAGGGTCCAATTAAGGATTATGCAACCATAAATCCAATACACAAATGCACACAACATAACTTTATCGATACAAAAAAAAAGGAAACATATCGCATTGATTCATAGTTATAAATTATAATATGCCACAATGAGCTTATGACTTGAGACCTCAACCTTCAAAGATACATGGACAATTTTCTTCAATATTTTTTTGATTAGCGATAAACAGGTTTTGAAGGGGCCCTAAAACCCTATACAAAAAAGAGCAAAGGGAGCTAAGATAAACCAAATTGTTTGGCCACCCAAACACCAAAAAATAGATTCATTATAGGACAATCAACACCCGATCAACAGATAATGACAAGCCAAAACATAAAACCCTGAGACAAAAAGAGAATAGGGCAAGCAACAATTAGAGAAGTTCCTTAAGCATTTGGGTTGCTTCCAGATCCTTAGAGATCACCTTGTTGTGCATTTTCATGATCTCCTCCACATCTTTCCTTGGCATTGATTTACACTTCTTGGTTTTTCTCCAAGTGCGAACACTCAGCCCCATGCCCACATCAACAACTTGCAAGTCCTTATCAAGATCCTCCCCCACCTCACTAAACAGAGACCTACCAATCCATTCCTTCACCTTCTTATTCAGAAACACAAGCCCTTTGATCAAGGATTCAATTTTCTCCTTGCTAAGTTTGATAACCGTGTTAAGGTTTTTACACAGCAATAGGGATCTCCTCTCCAACATTGACAACCTCAAACCATAATCCCTCTTCAAATTGTCCATTTCCTCCACCATAAGGCCTAGATTGGAGTTTAATGATTTAACCATGCTACAAATGGAATCCTTTTTCTTAAGGCTTCTAAGTCTAGAAATATTGCACTAGGTAATAGTATCATGTTTGTTATGGAGGTCCCGAATCTCCTAAACCAACCACATAAGAAAGTTAAAAGAAATGTCAACCCCTTCCTTAACCAAACTAGAGGCCTGTGTGTAGTACATGGCTCCCTAGAATAGACCCCTCCCCTGATGGGAGCTCATGTGTGGATCATCTTCTTGAAACCCATTAGTAAAATCAACCTTGGTCTTACCCTTATCTTTGGAAGTTGATGTATCAAGTCACTCGTCCACGTCCACCACACTATTCACTTTCCTAGTAGTAGCCCCCCCCGGCCTTACCATGACCCAGGTCCATATTCCCATAATCTTCTACCTCCCCAACCTAGTAATCCCTTAAAACCTCTAATATATTTTCCTCATCATCCTTGGAGAAAACCGGCTCCTATTTCTTAACTTTCCTCACTACTACCTCTACCCTCCTCATCCATATCATCGTAAGCCTCCTGAATTTTTTGTTTAACATGTGGATTGGAGGGTTTCACCTTTTTAGCAAATCCTTTCTTCTCACCAATAGAAGGGATGTAATCTAAGTCTATGTGGTAACCATCCAACCATGCAAGAAACTCCTCAATTTATGTACCTACTCTCTCATCCACCTCCTCAATCTGCTACTTCCCACTCCCCTTCTCCATCTTCTTGCAATTAATAGGGATAGAGGCCTCAATAACACAGTCCTTAATATGATCCACAATTAGTAGCATTAAACCCTCATGAAGAAAAGGGTTCCTCAAATTCTTTATATAATTTGCAATCCCCTCTTCTAAAGAAAGCAATAGATAGAAAGGGAAGGAAATGAGCTTACTATGGCAGAAGTGATTGAGCATCACAAAATGATGGTCGTGCAGAGCCAAATACCTACCATCCAAAGTGAAATATCTCATCAATGCCATTGCAACCTCTCACCAAATGGGTTTAATTTTGGGTCGATCGTAACATCTATAGTCAAGCCTCACCATCTTACCTTTCTCCCTATTCCAGAGAAAATTCAATCTAGCAGCCCTACTACTGATTTTTGGGGGAAATGCAGAATCTTTGGTTGCTGGATCAGAATTTGAAGAATATCCAAAAAATACCTATGGGAGGACTAAGATTCCCTTGGTGGTGGCTTAGTCCCATTTGTAATTTCTGAAATCTATGAATGTGGTCCTAAGCTCCAAGGTCTGCAGTTGCTTCTCCTCAAATATGAGATCTTGAAATTTCTAGATCTGGCCTATAGGTGAGTTTCTATGAAAATGACAACTTTGGAAATGAAACTTTGGACTTTAAGTGATCTTCAATTCTTCAACCTAGACCTACAAATACAAACACACAAGAGAGGGAAAACTTGTTGATTGTTATTAAATGGGGGTTTTCCTTGGTCAAACCCCTTGTTGGTGAACCATCAATTTTTGAGGTGTTCTATAGACTTCTCTTGCACTCTTAGGATTTTTCACTTAAAAGGAGAGAGATAGAACACCAAATTGAGGTGGTTCACTCAAATAAAGGAATGTAATATGGAATTATGACTAAATAGAATGATCTAAATGCAACTAAGCTATTAAATTGATTGATTATGAATGCAAAAATAATGAAACATGCAATGTTTGAAAACATAGTGAGGTATGCAAAAATGAACTAAAAAACACAAAATAATGCAAACATAATTGAATGAAGTTTTTTAGAGTGCACCTAGAAGTTGAATGTTGATCTTGGAAGGTTCTGGAAACAAGCAAAAATCACTGTAAATCATCAGTAGGACTCATTCACCACTGATGGTGAATCAATCTTCCTACTAGTAAAAACACCTAAAACTCCTTTCTGACTATTGAGAACTAGATTCTTAGAAAATAAACTTTTTCATCCCTCAGATGGAACTCATTCACCACTGATGGAAAATCAGTCCTCTTCCAAAAATTTGCAAATGTAAGGGTCAATCCTATAGGTCCAAATCTGCACTTGTCTTGTCGTGTTGATGGAGTCAAATCTGCAAAAAATAGGTTGTAAGTTGTCTCCAAGCTTGAATTAGGGTTGAGTTGACTTGAAACACTTTTTTGACTTATTGACCACCTTTCAACACCTATTTACTTGACAAATTTGCATACAAAAGTCTGCAAACACATATACAAAATGGGAAAAATGGTTTAAGGGTTAGAGCATAGGGATTTTCCTTGGTCAAATCCCACTTTGGTAATCAAACCCTTAATAAATAAATGAAATGAAATGAGCAAGGAATGATGAATAAATAGCATGCAAGTGTCCTAAACTCATCAAATACAGTTTGTTGAAATTTTTTGAAGATATGTCAATGGCTGCTCCAAGATACTTGATATTTTCTTGATTAAATGATGCTTTGATGGATTGAATACAAGAATGCTAATTGATGTGGAATAAGTGAATGCAATTGAATTAGGTGAATGCTTGAATGAATTAGGAGTAAAATAGGTAGAAAAACACTTATTTATACACTATTATGCCCTAATAACCCAATAATACCTCATCACATGCTAACATAAGGTCTTTTTGAATAAAAACCCGAAGGAAATTTTGAATTATTTTGAGTTTGGAGCCAAGAGGGACTCATTTTCCACCCATGGTGAATGGGTCCCACCTTAGGCTTGTAAGTGGGTGTCAGGAATTAAGTTGCATTTAATTTTTTTTGGGGGTTTACATTCAAAAATACACTTCATTAAGTCTTATGAGTTCATAATGGGGTCAAATAAAGCATAAGAAAGGTGTAAATAGTGATAACAAGCCTCAAAAAGAATGAAATCTTGTTACAAGACTTTACAACACTTTAAAATAGGACTTGATAAGGGATAAAAAGGTGATTTTTAGATGAATTATAATGAGAAGAGTCTAGGAAAGTGTAGAAATGTGTTACAACACCTTCACAAGACATCATAATTTGAATGTTTAGGACCTAATGTGAATGCATAAGCCACATTGCAACATTAACTCAAAGAAAAATAAGTCAAGCATCATAGGAGAAAGACCTAAAAGACCATGAAAATTTCAATGATCCATTTTTCTATGGTACATTTAGCCCCCACTTTAGTGAAAGGATGAACTTTCTTCACACTCACACTAAAGTAGTCATGCATACTGAGAGTGATGCAAGAGCATCCAATGGTGTAAGGGCAATCTTGCATCGCCCAAAAATAGTTAAATTTCAAGTTTCTCAGTTTTTAAAAATTCTTACATTTTTGGATACCCTTTTCGTCATAATGAAATTTTCAATTTATGGTTTTTATTTTCTATTCCTGGGTTGAAAGATATTTTAGTTTTAGATTCTTATATTTGCACTTGAAAATATTCAAAGTTAGATTTGAGGCACTTAGATTTCCTTGAATGGCCCCAAAACTTTCCAAAATTGACATAACAATTTTGAGCGAGTTATTGACTTTGAGACCTTTCCAATGGTTCAAACGGTTCACGAATCAGAGTCCTAGATCAAAAGTTATGGCCCCAGAAAGTTGGCACACTTTCTAGAAGATACAATTGCAAATGTTCTTTTAAAATTTGAACTTCAAGTTGTAATTTTTTGGTGCCAAACCTCCTAAACTAAAATTTGAATGTTGTTTTGGCTCCAAACTAATGAGGAGCTCTATTTATGGGTGGGTTTCTAATTTTTGGGTAACTTTTGGGGACAAGCTCGCATATTGTGAAAGGGTGATTTTGTAGCTTTCTGTAACTTGCATGTGTTGTAGAACTTGGGGATTTGAAATCCTCTGCATGTAAGAAGCTCCATTTTCTGAATAATAAAATTATTCTCTTATTTGTGGGTTATTTTCTAAGTCTCGGGCTGCGCCCTCATCAAATGGTATCAGGCGGGTTTTCTTGAGTGATGTGGACAAATCGTCGATCTTGAGGCAGTTCGCACTAGGACCATGGTTGTGGTTCGAGGTCAAGAAATATGCCTCCAAGAGTGCTACCTGGTAGGTGTGGTGGTGCCAAAGGTGGTCGAGGTAGCAGAAATGCTGGTGGAAGAGATGCACTGGAAGCCCTCCAAAGACAGATTGATGTGTTACAAGAGTAGTTGAGAAGAGGGTTAAACCTGAGGGAGGAAAGTGAGGATGAAGGAGAGGAAGAAGGTTCAAATGTAGAAGAGGAAGAAGAAGCAATTGATCAAGACCAAATGTGGCTAATAAGGGCCATTTCAAAGATTAGGAAAAGACCCAGAGTAGAAGTCCCTAGTTATTCTGAAAGTCTGAACCCAGAAGAGTTGATCGACTAGATCAACAAGCTAGAAGAATATTTTGAGTATGAAGAAATAAAGGACCCAGATCGGGTTACGTTTGCAAAAATGAAGCTGAAGGGCCATGCCAGTATTTAGTGGAAAGAAGTCCAGTTGGAAAGAAATTGAAGAGGAAAAGCAAATATCACCAGATGGGATCCCATGGTAGAGAAACTGAAGAAGTAGTTCATACTAGTGGACTATGAGTTAGATCTATTGAAGAAATTGCAAGGATTGAACTAAGGAAGTAGATCTATGAAAGAATATACTGATATTTTCACAAGATAATCATGAGAACGGGCCACACAAAGGCCAATAAGGAGAACGTAGCCCGATATCTTAATGGGTTACGACCGAGCATTCAGGAGGAGTTAATCCTACTCAGAGTGACCACCATTAAGGATGTGTATCAGTTTGCTCTGAAGGTGGAAGAGAAGTTGAACAAAAGATTTGATGGCAAGCGAAAAGGATGAGGAGGTCAAAGTGGAAGGGGCAATGGAAGACCTTTAGGAAGCTGAAATGATGATGAAAAGAAAAGTGAGATGTGGAATTTTCCAGCGAAGCCAAAGGAATGACAACTTCTACAGCCCTTGTGATCAAAGCGGTGAGTGATCAAAGGGTGAGAGACGAAGGAGGATATGGACAGGATCTAGAGAATTGGTTTCAAAGGTGTGTTTCCCGGTGTGGTGAAGAAAGGCATCGAGCCTATGAATTTCCACAACACCAAGGAAGAGGAAGGCCCGGAGACAAAAGGCTAGAAGGTCATGGAAGGGTTGCACATGTATAGATGAGGGAGGCCCAATCCTGAACGATGAGATGATGCTTTGAAGGGGAAGCCCTAGTGATTAGGAGAGCCCTAGTGACTGAGGAAAAGGAACTAGAACAGAGGAAGAATCTATTTCACACAAGGTGCAAGTGTGAAGGAAAATGTTGTGATGTCATTATTGATAGTGGGAGAACCAATAATCTAGTGTCAGAAGAGATGGTTGCAAAGTTGAACCTGAAGAGGGAAAGGCACCCACATCTGTATTGGATTTCCTGGTTACAGAAAGACCACAAAGTTTTGGTCAATGAGCAGTGCCTAGTAAAGTTCAAGATTTGGAGCTACCATGATGAGGTACTCTATGATATCATCCCCATGGATGCATGTCACATGTTGTTGGAGAGGTCATGGCAGTTCGATAGGTGAGCTATACATGATGGCCATGCAAAACACTTATTCCTTGACAAAGGATGGGTTCATCACAAGTTGAAACCCCTGAAGGAGACCGAAGAAAAGGTATGCAATAGTGCTAGAATTTGTTTTGTAGATGGAAGAAAAATTTTAGAAGGTATGAAGCATGAGCGTGTGTGTTATGCATTGACTCCTAGAGTGAGTAAGGAGGATAGTGAGAAAGGTTCGAAGAGGTTTACAGGATGTTGGATGAAGTTTGAGATATTGTTTCTAATAATGTACTAGGGTTTACCACCAATAAGGAAGATCAGTCATCAGATTGACTTGATTCCTGGAGCTAGTTTGCCAAATAAGGTAGCTCATAGGATGACTCCAGCAGAAAATAAGGAGTTGAACAGACAAGTTCAAGAGTTGCTGAGAAAGGGTTTGATACGGGAGAGTTTGAGTCCATGTGCAGTACCTGCAGTACTAGCACCAAAGAAGGATGGGGAGTGGAGGATGTGTACAGATTCTCGAGCCATAAACAAGATAACAACTGGCACAGATTTCCGCCAAGGATGGATGACCCGATGGATCGCTTTGAGTGGAGCTCAAGATCACAAAGATTGGATCTAAAGAGTAGACATCACAAGACCGTGATCTCGAGAGGAGATGAATGGAAGACTACCTTCAAGACCAAAGAGGGCCTGTACGAGTGGTTGGTCATGCCTTTCGGCTAACCAATGCACCAAGCACATTCATGCTGCTCATGAACGAGGTACTAAAAGAATTTTTGGGAAGTTTTGTTATTGTGTATTTAGATGATATTTTGATTTTTAGTAAAATGATGGATGAGCATCTGATGCATATTCAGAGAGCCTTTGAGAAGTTAAGATAAGAGAAACTGTTGATTAATTTGAAGAAGTGCAGTTTTGTGAAGAGAGAGTTAGTGTACTTGGGGTTTGTTGTCTCAGTAGAAGATCTCAAGATGGACCCAAAGAAGGTGAAAGCTATTCTAGAATGGCCTACCCCAAGAACTACTACTGAGGTGAGATCTTTCCATGGTTTGGCTAGTTTTTATATAAAGTTCATTAGAAACTTCAGTAGTATTTGTGGACCCCTGACTGAAACAATGAGAGGGGATAGAAAAGAATTCAAGTGGAGCACCTGAGCTGCAAGAGTTT
>VDFB02083971.1:0-21572 GCA_007258455.2 Sequoia sempervirens | reverse complement strand
AAATGGATTAAATCCGTCATAGATATCCATGTTGGTTTTGTTTTTATAAAAAATTAAAATTAAACAAAACGGATTCGGATATAGTACTCCGCAGGGTTTGTTCCCATGGAATTTTCTTTTTTAAAACCCTGTATGTTGTGAAAAGGGGGGGTTGTGGTTGTTCCCACAGTCACTACCCCTAAGGAACGCGATGGTGGGAGCAACTCCCAGCTCACCGCCCATTACACAGGCCGACCCCTGTAAGGAGCCGTCGCCTATTGTAAATAGTGACGCGATTGACTGTATAGTTTCGGCTTTAGATAAAATTTAAATAAAATTCCTTTATATCATTTAAAATATGAACTTTTATATGTATATTTGGATTTAAATGAAATATATATATATATAATTTTTTATTTGTTTAAATTGATATTCAAATAATATTTTATTTAATAGGTGCATGGGATGCATGTGAATAAATATTCTTTAAAATATGATATAAAAACAGAATTTAGTATATTTATTTTTACATGAAATTGAGAAAGTAAAAATTAGAATAAATTGATACAATTTTCTTTATTGTATGAGAAAAGAATTACGATCAAGTTGTTATAATTTCTTGCTAATACTTTTATTACACTTACATAGACAAATGCAACATTCCTAGGTTACAAGAGGGGGTATTACATTTTAAGTGTGAGTTCCTCACTTATATCCTTGAGTGTTGGTTATTATTCCTCTTAGGATAATTTAATATATTCCCATTCATCAAGTTGAAGAGGTCATTATACATCAAGAAAAAATAACTTCTAATCTATGCAATGATAACCTAGGGCAATCTTTTCATTAGAATTGCAACAATCCTATTTCTTGTAGATCCACATCTCAACCTTAATGATATGATTGAATAGTATGGATTGGGGGTTAGAGACTATGATGGTACATGTTGGTACAATATTTTAGAATGGAAGTGGTTTAGACAAACAACATTGGGCTATGAGCTTCTCTTTTATTTGCTTAGCTAAACATATCCTTTAAATTTTTTGACTTTAGTAAAAATTTCCTCCTTTAAGCTACTTATGAAGAATCTCTTTGAAGAAGGGATCTAATGGTTCCCATCCTTTTTCTTCACTAAAATACTACTTAGCTAAGTAGATCTAATTGATGGGATGCATATCCTCAAATTTAGGAAAGTCAAGTCCACTATTTGGGTGATCTATAGGCCATGAATATTTAAGTTGTTGATGGTTTAATTTATGTCTTCTTGTCCATTAGTATGGAAGATGAACTAGGATTCAAGGTTTTCAAATTTAGTGACTATTATTGCATCCATATCTTTTGATCAAGTGATCACCATTATACAAGGGGTTTACCAGTGACCACAAAGGGTAACTAGAGTTATTTATTAAATTTTTAAAGAGAATATCTTAATGAGATTATTACCTAGATCAATGAAGATTAGAGTCAACACTAATCCCCAATTGATGCAATTTTGGTTTTTAAAGTAAAAACCCACTAATTATGTTTCTAATAACTATTTTTCTACCTAGTTGAAGTAGATTTGATAATTTTAGTGGGAATAAACTATTGTGGTGGTATTATCCAATGTTAAAAATGGAGAGAGTTATCAAAGGGTAGGTGTCTAGAAGTTGGGTTTGGTCTATGAGATCACAAATATACTAATTTTATTCATAAGTAGTGTTAGACCAATGTTTCAAAGTACTGACTATAGATGATAGATCTTCATAGCCCCATATCTCACCCTTGGGATATGGCAAGAGTAACTTCCCAAGGTTAATCACTTATTGTTGCATCACAAAATTTTAGATGATTGAAGGCTACATAGGGTTAGGTTTCAAACATCCTAGGGATATTTATTGTACTTATGGGTATGTAGAAGCTCACATTCATATAAAAATGTTTTCTAAGGCTTGGTTATTAAAGTTGAAGCACTCGTCATTGCACTAGACCTTTAATAAGGAATCGAGTTTAACTAATAATTATATATTTTTTAAAGATATTTGAAAATCCTTAGCACAAGGTTTCTAGCCTAAAACCAAAAACAAACTACTAGGACTTAGAACAACATTAGTAGCTTGTGGGAAAGGCGATTAGTGTCACTACTTATATAGCCACTTTTTGATCACCAAGATCTTGAGAAGGAAAGGTGAGAGCATATGATAAAGAGTTGTGGGTCTTCTATTTTTTTTTATGATGTAGATGTTAGGTAACCAATCAAAATACATCTCTTGCATTGGCAAACTAATGAATTGAGGTAAAAGTAAATTCAACTAACCATGTAGTACTTTAGTACATCCTTTCTCTAATGGGTTAGCATGAATCATTCCTATGATAGCTAAGTTAGGTTGTAATTTGTGTATACATCATTTTTTTTTTACTAAATATTTGTGCAACTTAAGAATATTTTTTCTCACTTGCACAATCTCTAATACATCTAGTTATCTATTTGTTCTATTATAAGTCATATCCATTTTTTCTTCCATTGTCACAAGATCTAATTGAGATTATTTGAGCAACTCATGTAATCATTGACCTCTTGTCAATTGATCTTGAGTAGCAAAAATCCTTAAACTTTGAATGTTGCCACAAAACATGACCCTAGAAAGAGATGATATCAAATATTATGATCCTTTAAGCAATAGATTAACCAAACAACAAAGATATAGAATGAAATGAAAATAACACTATTGTATTGGAATCACATAATTACATTGCAAAATATTGTGAGCCTTTTAGAAGGGGTGACCTCCTTTGAGTAATGCTCAATAGGAAATATCTAGAATAAATGATCTTTCATCTTGCTAAAGAGATAACTAACAAATCATATGCATCTAGTTAACTTTTTATTATAACTTATGCCTAGTGCTAAGATAAAAGGTCCTAATACATTTTTGTGGCTGATCTAAGAGAACATGTCCCTTTATAACATAATGGTAGCCTTATCAAAGTATTTATAAATACCATCACCCCTCAAATATTAAGAAGACATAGAAACAATAGAGCAAATACAAATTAAATTAAAGAATTAAAAAATAAGAATATACAATGACACAAAATAACATTTGAAACTAAAAGATAAATTGATGATTATAAATTCGATCAAATTTACTAAACTTATCCCCCAATAAATTATAAACTAACATAAAATTTGAAATATTCATTAAAAAAATCACTTTTAAAACAAAAATAAAAATCAGTCTAAAAATTTCATTATTATTATTATTTAAATTAACGGGCTAATTACCCTACCCTCTTCATTAACTTTCCAAAAATAACAAGTCAATGATTATGAATCGAGTTAGATGCTTGCATCTTATTAGATTAGCGTAGATTAAGCTTAGGGGAAGCTTATTTAACTTTTTAGGAATATCTAGTTTCGTTGCGAAAGGGACCATTTCTTACTCCAAGCACATGGGGATATAAAAAGCAACCAGTCTCCCCATTGTGGGGATTTTTTAATAGAGCAGGGGATTTTAGGAGGGAAAAAAATATTTTTAGGATTGATTAGTGTTTTTCTCTCATTTACTTAATAATTAAGAGTATGTATTTGATATGGGGCTATCAGCTCATAAGTTTTTTTTGGTCCGTGGTCAGCTTGATTCCTATCAATTAATTTAAGAAAAATGATCTATCTTTATATTTTTTAATCTTTGTAAATTAAATAAAAAAAGTAGGGCACAATCAAATATATATATATATATATATAAATAAAATCATTTGTATATTTTAGTAATAAAATTTATTTTATTGATTTATATTTTCCTCACTATTATTTTATAGAATTTATTGAAAATAGGTCTGTTTTGAAGATTTTTCTCATGTATTTTGAAAGTTTGAATGTAAGAAATACATTAAGAGTTTGTAGCGATTTAGTTGAAGTTCTTTGTCTTGAGTGAGTATTTGGGCACCAAATTGAACTCTCTTATACAAAATATTTCATCGTATTGAATATCATTTTATATTTATATATCTTGTTAAAGAGAACACACAAAATAGTAAAATTCATGAGACCACTAGCTTTCGTAAAGTTTGGAGCTTAAACTTTTAAATGTAAGCTGCACTACAAATTCATGAGATCACTTGTTTTTAAAACACTTTAAAAAATCTCAACACGCACTAAATTTTTTAAGAAGCCCCGTCCATAAGATTACAACCTAAAGCATGCCAAAATTCAAAGATCATATTTTATTTCAAACATAAATACCTTTCATATCAATTTTTTTCATTAATACCTTTTATATTTTATCTTTTATATATTGAATAAAAGTTTATTTGTCAAAGGACCCAAACTCTTTTAAATAGGTTATTACAAATACAAATATGACATTGAAGCATTTGTTGAGACTTTAATCTTTAGTTTGCCAAAATAAAAAATAAAAAATTGCTTAAGCCAAGGAGGTGGTCAGTGGTTCCCTAGGAACCAAAAGCCATTGGTTCCTAGTTCTCAATCCTGGCTTAAGCTCCAACAAAGTATATTGAGGACTTGTGCACAAGTTGGTGGTGGAGGTTCTTGCTAATTTTGTGATCGCTGAGAAAGCAAAAGGAAGATGTGCAGGTGTTTGGTGGTTCTTAATAAATGTGAAAGTGTTGATAGAAGATGAACTGAGGCCCACATTGATTCATTTCAATGTGTTTTAGCTGTCAAGAGGCCAACACACAAATTTTTGATTTGACTTACCTCTATCAATGTAAATTGATTTCCTAATGACCAAGATTAATTGCTAAGCCTATTATTCAATCTACAACATCCATTTTGGCACGACTCAACCTCTGCCATAGATTTTGGTGTTGTTGCCATACTACGCCTTAGAGTTTTGGCTAGAGAATATTTGAATTGTTTTTCCTCTTTCATTCTAATCATTGGACGGTACTGGGATGCAAAGATTACAAAAGGAATAATCCAAGAGAGTATAATTGTACAAAGAATTATTTCCAGAGCAGTTACAAGAAGACAAAGCTAATGTCAGACTATTTTTTTTTTTAATAAAAGGAGGGTAAAAACTTTATTGAATCATAACAGCAATACAAAGTCCAAAGAAAGAAGTCACAAGGGGCCAAAAACAACAAGAATTAATTCACACGCAAGAAGCACCTCATATCCTCAGCAACCCACTCCTCAAGAACAGGGGCCATATCAATAGGGAGATTGCCCCAATCATCCATAGACCAAGAATCAGTCTTTTCTAACACCCATCTAGCCAACCCATCAACCACCCTATTCCACTCTTGCGGAATATGGCGAAAAACAATGGACTCCAAGGTAGAGCACAAAGAAATAATGTGTTTGACAACCACAGCTAGCTGCCAATTCGCATCCTCCAAATTTTGACTATTCAACATATCAATAACCACCTGAGAATCAGCTTCACAAACAATCCGCTGCCATCCAAGGGCAACCACATGCTCAATCGCCAAGAGAATAGCACTTGCCTCCATAAGATTATTAGTTTGAAAACCACGATACATAGAAAAGAAGAAAACCACCACTCCAAGGTTGTCTCTACCAATACAGTAAGTAAGGAGATAATCCAAATCCCCAGGATCAATCAACACAGACAAGTTACACTTTGCAGTCAAAGTCTCCTTCAAAGCCCCAAGAATTCGCCTCCAAAGTTTCCCCACGAGCAATTTTTTATCCAAGAATATTCTTTTGTTACGTTCCAACCAAATTTTACAAACAATCAAACTAGGACCAATGCTCCAAGCAATTTTAAGAAAAGAGGTTGTAGCAGAAGAAGAACCCTATCTCTTCCAAAAATCCTCCAAAGAAGAGACATGGCAACACAGTAAGCTCCAAAGATTCCACCAATGATGCCAGATAGTCTTAACAAAAGAACACTGAAAAAAGAGACACGATAAGCATTCATCATGCTGACCATATAGAATGCACATAGAGGGCCCCTGGAACCCTCGTTTCCAAAGATTATCCCAAGTAAGACACTTTCCTTGAACCATGAGCCAAGAGAAAAAATTACACTTAGGCCAAGCAAATTTATTCCAAACATGCTTCCACCAAGAAACCTGGGAGCTTCCAAAAACCTGTTTATCCAAAACCTGATAACCAGAGGCAACCAAAAATTTGCCTTTCAAGTCAGGACCCCAAGCAAGCACATCACCCCCTTGGAGAGAATTACAGACATGACCCGATAAAATCTTTGCAAGCTCTTGACGATCCTCCACCGCACCACCAGGAGGCCAATCCAAGGGGCTCTTCCACCTGGACACAAAAATTTGACCCAAAGATTGTTGAGATTTGAAATCTGCCACATGACTCCAACCCGCCTCCACAAAAATCTGGCACAAATCTTGGAGATGGGGATGAGATGACATAATGGGTGGGTGTCCATCCCAAGAATCATGCCAGAAAAGAGCATCTCGACCCCCATTACAAATCCAAAAAAGTCCCTGTTTAACCAGCTTGGCACCACGTTTAAGGGTACTCCAGATCACAGAGCCTTTCCCCTCCATATTGAACCTTGCTACCTCCCTACTTTCTACTGCCCCCAAATATTTGAAGGTCAGAATTTTAGCCCAGCACATATGTTGTTGAGAGCACCAACGCCAATACAACTTAGCAGCCAAGGCCTGCCCATTCAAATCAGTCCACCGTAAACCAAGACCCCCCTCCTGCTTTGGCCTACAAACAACATCCCACTTCACCAGACTCCATTTTCTATGAAGAAGATTACCAGCCCACAGAAACTGACGAGACAATTTCTCGAAATCTCTAATAAAACTTGAAGGAGCAGAAAGAACAAAGCATTTATAAATAGGAAGAGCCTGGACCACCGACTTTAAAAGAGTCACTCTACCTGCTGAAGAAAGCCACCTGCAAGTCCAATGACTGACCAATCTTCGAAACTTATCAAGAGTCTCTTGCCAAAACCTTTTGGGGAGAGAGCGAACAACAAGAGGGATTCCAAGATAGGAAAAAGGAAGCGAGCCAATCTGAAACCGAAGGATACTAGCAATTCTCCTTTGAATACCCTTAGGAGTGTGGAAGAAATATATGAAGGACTTCCCCTCATTTATGTGTTGCCCAGAAGCTGCCAAGTAACTGTCCAAAACACTACGCCAATTGAGAGCCTCCTCAACCTTAGCCCTGCCCATCAAGGCAGTATCATCTACAAATTGCAGATGAGACTGAGGGGGAATACCATCTCCCCAACTCCATCCCTGAAGCAAGCCACTAGCAACCTGAGCACGAATGAGTCTTCCCAGGCCTTCCGCAAGGAGGATGAATAAGTAAGGAGATAGGGGATCTCCTTGCCTAAGGCCTCTAGAAGCACCAAACAAACAAGTGGGCTCACCATTGATAAGCACCGAAAAGGAGGAGGAAGTGACACAACTCCTAACCCATTCAATCCAACCCTCAGCAAAGCCAAAAGCTCCAAGGATTTTAAATAGAAAGCTCCATTTAACACGATCATATGCTTTAGCCATGTCCAACTTGATAAACATAGATTTATCTTTTGAGGATTCCATAGAATGGATGGCCTCAGCAGCAATAACCACCCCATCCATGATCTATCTTCCAGCAACAAAACCCCCTGCTCTTCAGAAATTAAGTCATCAAGCCAAGGCTTCAGCCTTTCCACAATCAACTTAGTAATAATTTTATACACAACATTACATAGAGCTATAGGCCTAAACAAATCCAAGGAGTTAGCTCCCATCTTCTTAGGAATAAGAGCTAAAAATGTAGCATTCAGGGACTTCAACATTTGTTTATGCATAAAGGATTCTTGGACAACCTCTAAAAGGTCCAATTTAACCACTTCCCAGAACTCCTGAAAAAATTCAATGGGGAATCCATCAGGCCCAGGAGCTTTACCTTTCTTCATCTGGAACACAACCTTCTCAAGCTCTAACAAGGTAATAGGAGCAAGCAATGCTTCATTCATTTCATTAGTCACCAGCTTCGGGATACAATCTAAAATTTTAGCTTCATCCTCCTCCGCAGGAGGCAAATCCTCAGAGAAAAGGGTAGAGAAATATTGAATGCATTCGGCTGAAATAGAGGCTGAAGAGGACAAAGATTCCCCATCAGGCAACAAAATAGAAGAAATAGCATTACCTTGTCTTCGATCCTTAACTGAGTTATGGAAGAAAGCAGTGTTTCGATCCCCAGCCTGGAGCCATTCAATACGAGACTTTTGTTTCCAAAAAATCTCTTCTCTTAACTCCCATTCCTCAAGCTCTTTTGTTGCAGCAACCTCTAATAAACTCAGCTCCTCTGAGAGGCCTTGATCTCGAATTTGTCTGGTAATTAGGTCTAGATTATCTTGTGCCTTTTGCTTTTCCTGAAATAAATTACCAAAATGCTACCTATTCCATCTTTTCAATCTGTATTTAACATACTGGAGCCTCTTTGAGAAAGAGTACATGGCAGTGCCATATGCTGGCTTCCCCTGATCCCACCAACTAGGGAGCAAAACATGAAGAGATTCATCCCTAAGCCACATGAGTTGGAACTTAAAGGTCTGTCTAGCACACCGTTGAGGCACATCAACCACTAGCTTAATAGGCCAATGGTCAGAACCACGACCATCCAAAATTTCAGAGCTAGTCAACCACCTGTCCCCCACCCAAAAACTAGACACCAAAAATCTATCAAGTCTTTCAGAAATAGAAGCATCACCAATTCTCCTATTATTCCAAGTAAAAAGACCATTGCCAGGCTTGATATCCACAAGATTCAAAGCAGAGATATTGTCCTGGAGCAATAATGCAGAAGCCTCCAGCCTTGCAATACCACCTCGTTTCTCTGCAAGCTCTGTGATAGCATTAAAATCACCTCCAATAATCCAAGGATGGTAAGGAAATAAGCTGCGAACTAAATGAATGTTGGACCACAAAAGTTGCTTGCCCTGCAACTCCACAGGTGCATACACATTGGAGAAGAGAGCAATTTCCCCTGACATAAAACAAGAGGCCACCATGGAAAGGGAGGACTTAAAAGACACCCACCAAAGGGGGCAGATCTTACGCGGGTTCCATAAGCACGCCACCCCACTAGAAGACCCTTGAGCACCAGTGCATTGGCATCCACCATTCCCCCATAACTTAGGAACTAAATCTATCATACCCCCCACAGAGAGCTTAGTCTCCTGCAGAAAAAGAACATCAAGCGAATGACACCTAATCAAATCCCAAACAACTTTTTATCTAGGGCCACTGTTCAAGCCCCTTACATTCCAAGAGAGAACTATCATTTCGAGGGGCATGAAAAATGTGAATCTAGAGTCTTGACTGACCCCGACTCCACCAAATTCTCCCCTATCATCTTAATCTTTTCCTCATCCTTCTTCCTTCCCAACTTAGAAATTTTCTCTGGCCCCCCCTTCTTGAGAACTTTTTGCAGAACACCCAACTAAGAGGACACCTTAATATTCTTCTTACTCACCTCCGGACCAACTTTCTGCAAGAGGTGAACCTTATCCACACTATTTTTCACTACCTCAGCACTACCACCCAACTCATCCTAAACCCCCATTTGACGATCTATCCCTAGAGCCAAAGTCCCATCAACAAGCAAAGCCATAATCACCTCTAAGTTGAGTATTACCTGACCAGGATCTTTCCTGACCTCCTCTAAGCATGGCACTCCCATACCCCCCTCATGTTGGGGAGCAATCATTGCCTCAATCGAAGGGCCATGCTAATCAGTATCCAAAGTCCCATGATCTAAATCCAAAAATCCTGGGTTCACCTCCTGTTGACTAAGATCCTCCAGCACCTAAAACCTATTGAAGGTGTCCTCCTCCTACCTGTCCTTCAAAGTCCTTTTATGATCTTTATTTATGTTTCAGCCTCTAACGGGAATAAAACCATCTTCCCTACCACCAAAACCTTGAATGGGGTCCTTGCCCTTATCCACCCTAGGTGGATTAGCCGAAGGTTGAGAAGATTGAGCCTCCAAAGGCTTGGCCTTTGGACATCTGCGCAGGAGGTGACCATACTCATGACAGAAATGACAATGGAAAGGAAGTGTTTCATAATCTAGCTGTTGCACCCACAAATAATCTCCTGCATTCAATTCTAAAGAGTCTAGCAATGGCTTACTTAAATCAATTTCTATACAGAACCGGGCAAAAGTCATTACCTTTTTTAATTGTGTTTGCTGAGATGAACCCACAGGTTTCCCCAGCTTTGAGGCTAATAGGTACAACACATCCTCTCGCCAGCATTCCACAGGGAGCCTTGGAAGATGAACCCAAACCGGAAACTGATTCGGAAGTTCCTCCGCCAGGTTGAAGCCAACATGCCATGGCTTAATGAATGAGCCCACCAACAACAAAATATAGGAAATAGCCCTAGAAGATAAGTTTAGAGATTTTCTTTAGTTAGGAAACCTTTAGGAATTGCTCAGAGGTATAGACAATTGAATTTCTTTGGTATTCCCAATCACCCTAATCCAATTCCAATTGACATTAGAGGAAAATTTCCAAAGTTTTAGGGCAACAATGTAGTGAAAAGGGAAGAGTTTTTGAGATACTTCATCAATATCATTGATGAATATTAAATCAAAGATGAAGATGTGATGATGAAGGTATTTGTGCATTCTTTGGAAAAATTGCAAGAGAATGGTTCAGGAATCTCATTGAAAGAAAAAATTCCTCTTGGATAGATTTTTTACTACTTTCAAAATGTATTATGGGGATAGAATTGATCCTAAATTTGCTATCCTTGAAATCACCACAATCAAGAAGAGAATCAATGAGACTATGATGGACTTCAACAACAAGTTCATCCCCACAATGAGAAAGGTACCTCAAAATCTCTATCCTAATGAATCTATATGTCATGTATTATATTGTGGCAATTTTGAAATTCTAAGATAAGATATTGTTTAAGAGACAATGATACTGAAATGCTTAGAGAAGCATATGCAATAGCCATAAATATTGAGAGAAATATGAGGGAATTTGGGAAAAAATTGAAGAGGGATGATGTGAACTTGTCATAACCAGATAGAATTGCACTAACTAAGCCTCTCAACTAAATTTTCTATCCATGAACTCATCACCATCAAGAAGATAATCAATGAGACTATAATGGACTTCAACAATAGGTTCATCCTCACCGTGAGAAATTGGTACCTCAACATCTCAATCCTAATGAATCTAAGTGCCTTGTATTATATTGTGGTGCTTTTGATTCTAAGATAAGCTATTATTTAAGAGATAAGGATCCTCAAATGCTCAAAGAAGCATATGCAATAGCCATAAACATTGAGAGAAATATGAGGGAATTTGGTAAACAATTGAAGAGGGCTGATGTGAACTTATCACACGAGATAGAATTGCACCGAGTAAGCATCTCTCAATTAAGGATAAGTTGGATAAACTCATTGGAGCCATGAAGTATTTCTCCTATAAGCTTGCACGAAATGATAAGTGGCTACTATGTCATGGTGCATCCACACATTTGAATGAAGGGTTGTGGTTGCAAAATAGGCCTTACAATACTGATTAGTCCAAGAGGCCACACCAAGATGATAGGTGTGATGGCACCCTTGGGAAATATAAATAGTAATAATAATTATATATACCTATCATCACTCTACACTATTCTTAAATAAAAAAGTATAGTTGACACACTTCGCATTCCAACTAATTTATTTTTTCTTATTTTTCTTATGAATTATACTGTGTTTCAATTTTTTGTATATATGGCTAAAATAACATAACTATGTGTCCCTTCCCAACTTTCAAAGTCTTCAATAACATAGCTAAAAAATAACACTACCATTAGATGATCAATTGGTAGGCTTTGGTACTCCTATTTTTTTATTGACTATAATGAATAAGTTTTGATGTGTTATAAGAGAAAATAAATGAATATGATTGTAATATTAGTATTTGAGTAAGAAATCTAGATCTATGCATGGTTGTTGTAGAGGGTTGAAATAGTGACTTGAAATAAAATGGTAAGTTTGAATAAAGAAATCACCTTGTAATAATGACACTCATTATGAAGAAAATCTCACTTATTGATACAAGTCATTTTTCCTCTAGTCACTCTTTTCCCTTATAAAACATACACTCACTAGTCATCCTACATGAATATAGAGATTGAGGAAGTTTGAGAGATCACATAATCTATCAAACCAAAAATATATGAAATGGTGAAAATATAAAGATTTATTAAATAGGGCTATTCAATGGACTAAGAAAATCCTAATGACATGTTTATAAAATCATTGATGTTTTTTCCATTTGTCAATTTATTCAAGCTATATTAAAATTTTAAACATGTTTAGAAATATTGTCCAACATATATCAAGAGCACTTACAAAACATAAACTCTAAACTAAAATTATAAACTATGTATTTCCTAAATGATTAGTTTGGCTAGCAATATTTTTCAATTAAGGATGTTTATCATTCAATATAACATCACTATCTATAGTACACAATGCTCTATGCCATGAAGTGAAAGCATTATTTTTTCATTTCTAGAGTATTCATATAAGTCATTTTTAAAAAAAATTGGTCAAACCAAAATTTGCACCTCAATGATCAATTTGTGAACTAACTAGTTTGTATGCTAATATCTATCTTTTTCTATCTCATGTAATAAATTAAAGATTTAAGTATAAAATAGAATACTTTCATAGAAGTACATATTCCTATTGACTTTCAAGAGGGAGAGTCCTCGTTGAATTCAACCACATATCTATTTTAGATGACCATAAATCTTTTAATAAACATACATAATCAAAATACGACCCCTATGATTTTCTTGTTCTAAACCTAAGTGCACCAATTAGGTGTAGGATGCAAAGAGTGGTTACTTCACTATTTTGAATCCTTGCAAAGTTATCAAAAATGTGTTGATAGCCTTCACAAATTCTTCATTACTGGTTGTAATGGCCTAAAAATTCTTTTTTAAAGAAATAATTTTGTTAAGGATGTAATTCACATCATCATCAATCTCCATAATATCCTCCCTTTACATGTTAAGGAAGGATTATCACATGTACAATATTGTGTCTGGGCTCATATAGCCTCAACAAAAATGATTAACAAATATCTTATAGTTAAAATTGTACGTCTAGAAATTTGGAGAAATACTAATGTGTTTGATATTGATACAAACACAATGTGTTTGACATATTTATGTCTTGTTATATCCCAATCTAGTTTATATTTTGTATCTTTTTGTTATAGTTATTGTTGTGTTTTTCGAAATTTAATTATGTTATTCTTGTTTTTATAAGGTTAATGGGACACTAGTTGTAGTGAAGTCCTTAAAACATGCTCTAATACCAAAATATAATGCTACTTTCTCTAGAGTATAAAATTAGATAGATTCAATACATTAGAGTTAACTTTAAATATGAGTGGTTTTACTAGTGGCATTATTTTAGTTTAAATATTGTAAAGTATATTTAAAATTTAGAACAAATACACAAAAATACTCATTTTTTCAAAATATTAACTAGCTTAAGACTTAAGAATATTAAGATCACCAACATTAATATATAAATTGGCATCCAACAATATGAACATGATCTAAAGAGAACAAATAAAATATTTAGATAATTTTTATTAAAATAACTCCAACTTATTTATATTTAATTTTGAATATCTTTTAATAACAATAAGTTCAATACCTATTTGAATCAAAGCATTTGGAATTGTCATTCTTCCCTAGGAATTTTTTAGTGTTTTTGGCCTTGATAGCTATGAAACACTCTAATGTAGGAGCATCTAGGTCCACAAGCAATCCTGCATCGTCCAAAAACATTTTCCTTAAATCAATTTAGTTGCCTAGCTTTTGCTAGTGTAGTTGGCTAGTTTCTTATGAGAAAAAAATAAAAAATAATTTAGATAAATTGATGATGTCTTCTTATAGAGGAGCCAAATGGGTTGTTATAAATCATCATTTCAAGAAATTTGGATGAAAAACAAGAAAGTTATGGTGTTGCAAATTTTCAACCCCTTGTCAAATATTTGTGGAGATTTACATGTGAAATAGATGATTGCAGGATTTGGGATTGCTATGGGTTGTAGTTTTTCAAGCCACAATTGAACCTTTGTAGAAAATCCTAAGTGATTAGAACTATGTTTCGGTCAAATTCTTGACAGGTTTTGATGGATTTTTTTCGCGTTGTTAGAAAAGTGACGTCATTCGACCATGCAAAGATTCCATATGTATTTGAATGTTTGTGGGAATTGTGGCACTATCTAACCTTGCAGGAAGTCCATGTGCATCTAGACATTTGTGGTAAGTTTAGTGCCACCACCTTTTGTGGAAGTTTCATGTGCATCTGAATGGTTGCGAGAAATTGGTGCCATTTATCTATTGTGGGGAGTTCATATGCATCAAGATGTTTTATGATTCTTTTGTTGTCATCAACATTTATGGAGAAACCTAAGTGATCTGAACCTCATGATGACACAAACCAATTTCGATGAACAATTCCTCTTATGAAGTTAGCACGACACCTCATTGGCGTCATCCTATACAGATTGCAAAAAAAACCATTCATCTAAACTTGAAGCATAATTTCATGATTGATGTCAATTATGGATTTTCCACTTGCATATGCACTTGCAAAATTTTAGCTTGCAAATGCACTTCCTGAGTTTCTGCTTGCATCTATACTTACGAGAATATTGATGTCATCCAACCCTTGTAGGAACCTTGGGGTCATCCAGAACTTGCAAAATTTTGGATTGTATCTGCACTTGTGGAATTCTAATGTGTTATTGCACTTTTACATCATTGCAATGATTCAATTGTTGAAACTATCAAAATATCAATCAGTTGAACTTCCTTTGATGTTGGTTGAACTTCCACATAGAGAAATATAAAGGGGGAAGAAAATATCGGTTAGGAGGTTGGTAATCGAAGAAGAGAAATTTAGAATAGAAGGGTGGAGGTCGAGGGGAATATATGCATAGAGATTCATTATACTCGTGAATAGGAATTTTGATACCATGCATTAGGATTTAATTTTGATTGTTTTGCAAATATTTAATTTGTGTTGAATAAAGTGTAATTGGTTGTGTGGTAGGGAAATTTGAAAGAACCCCCTTAACTTGACCACATCACAATCTAGGAGGAATTTTATTTGTTTAGAATAACCACTCAAGAAGTGCAATCTAGAAATTACTCAACAAGCTTTGGTTAGGGAAATCTCGAGTGCTCTACGTACCCCAAGTTGGGTGCACTTTGTGTGCTCCCTTCTATAGTATATATAACATACCAAAAACACCTTCTTCCTTGAGTCATATCCATGCCAAATTCTCACATATCTATTTTATATAACTTTTAATGAGTGATTTCCAAATCATCACACCCTTTCACAAAGGTTTCCTTTAATTGTTATTTAATAAATACAAGTATTTCTCTCTTTAAAAGGTTTTGTTTACATTCTTTATTAATCTACACTTTAACCAAATGATCATAATATCCTTCATTTTTTAATCTTCATTTAATAATAAATGGTTATTTCATAACTTTCTTTTCACTTTGGGAAAAGTCCCATAAAAAATATGACATGACATAATGAAGGATGAAAAACCAACAACCTTAATTGAAGATCTGGAAGAAAAAGAATGTTCAAAGAAGTAAATCTCTATTCAAATTCTTATAAAATGAACTTGTAGTATGGGTCCATTAAAACCCTAACATTTCATGATATACAGTTCATGAAAATATGAGTTTAATGATATTTTATTGAAGTCCAAACCTTATAAATAAGAATAATCACTATGCAAAAATCAACTCTATATTTATATAGAAAACTCTCTAGATTACCTTAAACAAATGTGGAAGAGGTTTGAAAAATAAAAAATTACTTAACTTTTGAGATGATAAAACAATTCTAGGGAGTATTATTTCAAACTAATGAGGCTTATCAACATCCTTGGAGAGCTCATTAGAAGGTCAAGCAAGTTTTGGCTAGCCACCGCTAGTTTCTTTGCTTTATTATTAAGCTAAAAGTGTGTCATTGGTGTCAAGGATTTAATACCACACCATATTTATGTATCCTATTGTGAGGATCAAATTAAGACTCCTTATTGGGTCCATTATACATGTCTGTGTCATTTTTGACATTGGTTCATCCTTCCTCACCCTTTGTCTAATGCACTTCACTCATTAGTTTGGAGGCTAGTTTGGTTTTATGGTGGCTAGATGACAATCCTCCCAAGCTTTGTGCTAAAAATATTGACACTTGAAAAAAGTATTCAACATGATATACAACACCTTTTGACCATGGTATATCAATCATTTCATTAAGGTCTTAGAAAGGTGTATTTTCATGCAAACCCTATGATGTGGATGGACTGAGTAAAACTTGTTGTCAACACAAACCATCCTTTAAAGAGAGATAATATGGTCTACTGACAACCTACAAGGCAATGTAATGCCATGAAACTCCAACCACACTAGCACTTTAAGGGCTTAGTGGTTGGATAAAATAAATATCTTGGTCTAAAAGGAGAAAACTAATAAAAAGTTGTGAACATTATAACACAAGCCATATTTAAGGATAATGTTTTCATGTTTAGCTTTTGAAAAGTGAAAGAGGAAAAAAATCTTGGTTAAATTCTATGATAGATCAAATGTAACCTTGTGAAGAACACAAGTAGTATTCACCCAAGTTTTAAACATGCATTTATAAGGGATTCTATACATACAAATTATTCTAGAATTAAAGAAAATTGCTCTAAGAACTTATATACATTAAAATTTTTTAAAACTTGAAAAATAATTTAAGAAAGTTTCAAAAATTATACATTATAAAATATTTTTAAAACAAATTTCTAAAATTTCTTTAGAGATGACATAATAAATTTCTCAAAAAACATTGACCACTTCAATGTAATAGCTAAAATGTTAAATTTGAACAACATTAAATAATACTAAACACCCAAAGCACAAAACAAACTAGAAAATCCAAATATTAAAAATATCTTATTGCACTATTAAAAATTAACGTGATTTAAATAAGGTTACAATAGAAACATACATTAACCAATAGGTAATTTTTTAACGAATAGCTTTGTTTATAGGAGAACAAAGCCAAAGATTCATCAATAGATAGAACAAGACAATAGGGGCATATATTCCGTTAGAATATCTATTCATGGGTAAGAAAGATGTTTTCCTCATTTTTTAGCAGCTACCATGTGTTTGCAAGATATATGTAGACTTTCCTCATACATGCACATGCACATTGACTCTCTTAATTAATGAATTTGGGCCATTACTTCCGTCTCAGAAGAGAGAGCCAACAAGATTTTCTCAAATAAACCATGTTTTATTGTAGATTATTATTATTAAGATTCAATTTGTTTAGGCGATTCATTTGAAATTATATTAATTTGTTAATACAATTCATTTATTAGTGTGATTTCAAATGAGTTATCTAAATAAGTCAAAGTTTAGAGTATGTTGTTTAAGTCAACATGATCACCGCATCACTTACTCCTTGAGTGGATGCATCATTCGTCACTTGCATACTCATTAAGTCTGAAGCCACTAAAATCACAATATTATAAGATAAATGATTCATGTCATATGATTCAATTTAATTGTGACTTTATTTTTAAAAAAATATGAATATCTCTATTGTCAAATTTACCTTCAGTTTGTCTAATGATTAGTGTAGATCCATAATTGTATGGGTAGTTTTTCTTAATTGAAACACTTCACATTTGAACATTTAAGTATACAACATGTCTCTTGAATGTTTGAATAAAAGACCACACCTTGTGTTTGTTCTTTGGAGATTTGGATATTACCAAATAACAAATTATCTATTTAAACCTCTCATTTGACATTTAGCTGTGGCCTATTTAGTTCCCTTTGGCTAAGGTTGCCCTTTTTTTTTTCTAGTTGTAGGCATGTTTTGATAACGGGTCTTTCTATTTGATAAATCATGATATCAATGAAAGATTTTATGGAGGAAGTAGTTCTAAGGCAAAGCAATAAATTCTTTGAGGCCAATGAAATAGAAAATGACGTGGTTAAGGAACAAGGATTACAGAGGTTATAACCCCTTCCAAGATGACTTTCTTGACCCATACAACAAAGCAAATGTTTTCTTTCCTTTGATTTTGTTCAATTTTGACACACATGATATATTTATGTAAAACGATTTCATTTTTAGTGGAATTTGTCGCATCTAATTGTTGATCTCTAGTATGTTCTTTCTACAAACTTCAAAACCTTTGAAACTAAGAAAAATTCTCTTCAAAAGTAAATATACATGTTTGCTATTTTAAAATATATAAAACATTGCAATTGCAATTTGTGGATATCTATCTGAATTGTGAATTTTCAAAGATCTTTTTCTTAAAATAGCTTATAGATACATTAAGAATTTGATAAAATTATAAAAAAATATTATTTAAGAAATACAATAGAATATTAATATAAAAAAAGATTATTGTATATACTTTAACAAAAAAAAATGATTATAATATATAAATATAAGAAGCACAACCAAAATTCTTATATATATATATATATTTGTTAACGACAGGGGTATCTTTGCGATCTAGTCCAACAGCCCAACAGCCCGTATCTTGGATACCTGGAACGAGTGGGGGTGAGACTAGTCCCTTATGAGGGGACCCAACAGTAACTATTAAATCTTCTATTTTTTATTAAAATAATTTGATTTCTCATTGACCTCATCAATGCTGTCACTAATGAAGTGTGCTTCTATTCAACCCCTTAGATTTTTCCAAAATGTCATATTCCATGTTGTCGCACATTAAAACCTTGCCTTACGTGTCTGGTTGTTGAGCAAGTGCGCGAAGACCCTTAACTAGGTACAACCCTTGGAACCTTCTGCTACTTGAAAAATACTAGTCTTCAAGCCTTGTCTGCTAGCCCCGTGTCCTAAGGACAATGAATTGTCCGCTATCAAACATGACTATGATGGGTCCCATCTAGTCAACAAGGCTACGGAGGAGTATGACATTGTCATCTAGCTAAATTATTGACCTAAGAAAGCGCCAGCTTCGTTTGCTTGTCATAGCGCTCTCCTGCAAGTGGGTCACCCCTCGCTTGGGCGTGTCCACCCATGGGACCCATGCGCTTATCATCCTGAGAAACATGGCTATTCTGCTGGAGGACATGTAATATTTGAAGTCTACACAGAAGCAACAATCCTATACGTAGGGAGAGTTCCTTTTGAAAAGTCTTTAAAAAACAATGCAATTGGCAGTCGTAGAGCCAAGGTATGCATGCAAATCGTGGAGGCCAGACACGTGGGGTGGGGAGGAAGAAAACAATTTTGAGTTTATTATTTTTTAATTTTAATTTTTGTTTTGTTTTATTTTAGGGTAAACATTTGTTATTGAAATTTGATGTGCCACGTAGGCACCACACAAGGAAACAAAATAAACATCTTTCTTATATCGACACATAATATATTTATGTATATAGGATACAAATTCATTTCCAGGGTGTAAACGGTAGATTGATCATATAGAGCTTGGGGTACATTTCATACAATATGTTCGATAAGAAATTTAAGTTATTTTAGACAATACACATACATAAATGATTTTAAAGGTGAAATTTTCATTCTCATGTCAATTCTCACTTACTCTAGGGTCCATTTTGATAGAATGCTAAATACAACCACGTATCAACAAGAAACATACTCTTGTACTAAGTTGGCTCATGACCCGATGTTAACAAGAGCTCTCTCAATTAATACTTTATCTAGATTTATATAAAGAAATTTCATTATGATATAATTATATATAAGTAAAGAATATATATTTATATGCACCATTCATAAAATAATACAATTATTCATTTATACACGAACTCAAAATTCCTAATCTTAATCACACTATATGCAACCTAAAAACATGAGTCTAAGTGTGTTCGCACATCGATTCCATCATGAAAAATTACCTCCACCAACTAGAACCTTCTCCTCAATGAATTTCTCTCTCCAACTTGTGAGAGTTAATGACTCCTATCACACTTGCATAATTAATCGTCAACATAATCATTCTTAAATTTATGCTTCAAGAGATATTTAACATAATCAAATTGTCTGCCTAATTATTTTCTAATGAATACACAATAATTCTATAATTGAACTAGGTTAATTAAATGAGATGTGACATTTTCCTCTAAAATCATAGTCACATCTACTAAAATAAAATAAGCCTTAAACATATATGAGGTATTTGGACTCTACAATTTTTATATATTAAGTGTAAATATTTAAGTAAATAAATAATTTATTTTTCAATTTAAATCAATACGTATAACTTGAATTGTAATAAGTATCATTAGAAAATAAGTATGCATTAGATTTATAATTCAAACCATTATGTATGTGTTTATATATATTAAACATAAATATAATGAACTACAATATGATGGTCATATTTAACAATAATTGATTCCAATACATAATTATTTAAATAATTTTTATAGTTAATTCTATTGTACTATATTAGATTTTATATGTATTGATTGTTGGTGTTCTTGTATCAATTGATATTAATCAATATATTGCTCTATATATCAATTGATATTTATAGGATTTCTATTATATCATATTGAATTTTATATGTATTGATTGTTGGTGTAGATATCATTGTTGGTGTATATAAATTGATGTATGATTGATATCAATTAATGTTTCTAGGGTTTTTATTGTATCCTATTAAATTTTGTATGTATTTATTATTGGTTTACATGTCATTATTGGTGTATACCAATTGATATTTGTCAATATATATCAATCAAGCTATTAATTGATATTTCTAGGATTTCTATGATATCATATTAAATTATATATATTGATTGAAAAAGTGCATATCATTGATATCAATTGATAGATGAATATTAATTTATATACACCAACATTCAATACATATAAACTTTAATATGTATTGATTATTGCACATATCAATTGATGTTTCTAGGGTTTCTATTGTATTATATTAAGTTTTGTACATATTGAACCAGGTGCATATCATTATTGGTGTTTATCAATTTATTTCGAGACCATTATATCAATTGATATATTAAAGGTTTATATTGTATCAATTTATTTTTAATAAATGTATTATTTTTGTGAATTAATTGATATCTTTTGATATTTTAAGAGAGGGGGACCAACCACATTCAAGGCCCGAGGTCATGGAGAGCCAAGAACAGAAACTGCTGCCCTAACTTACCTTAGCTTAAAGGAGTGTTTGGAGATGAAGGACGCGAATGATGAAGACTATAAGGTCCTTTAATCACTCTATAGACCTAAAACTCAGAATGGGGCTAGGCGAACTAGTTTTCGGGTTCAACATTTCTCCTCAGGAAGCTCTCTACTCGAGGACGAAAGTGCAATTCTGGAACGAAAGCACAACGTGTTGGTGTCTCTCAGGTCCGCTGGCGTCCGTACAAATAGAGGATCAAAAAGATAATTTGAACCGCCAAAAAATAGTTTGACGACCTAGCTAATGGTTTTTAAGGGAGCAAAATAAAACTATGAAGTAAAAGATACATAAACAAATGTGATAAAGCAAGTAGATTAAAGCTAGGGTGATAAAAATGATCTCACAAAAGAGCATGTT
>VDFB02083970.1:0-14889 GCA_007258455.2 Sequoia sempervirens | reverse complement strand
CTGAGAGGCATTTTGTATGGGACAGTGTGCATGCACTCCCACCTCTCTGGAATCCACTGTTAGAGAAGAAACTTCTCTGGCAGCCGTTGTCGACTACTAAAAAAGTTTCTGCTGTAGCTACTTTAATAAAGATTTCCTTTTTATGTGAAGAAACTTTGAATTAAGGCCACCTACCCAGTGTTATCTTAATGGCTGGCTCTCACCAATCACTCATAAAACCTGTAGTAAGTAGAACCACTATCTATAGACCATGGTTTTAATAGCAGTCTGAAGGAACGGGCAATTATATAATGTCAGCTAATAAACAAAGCACTGGTAAATTGCATTGATAAATAGAGGATTATCTTACTTCAGATTTTATAATCAATAATTGATTTGGGTACGTCTAGAGTCTTGTTGGATGTAATTGTTGGATGATTTTGATGTTAAAAATCGATTTGGGTACATCAAGAGTCTCGTGGGATGTAATTGTGGGGTGATTTTGATGTTAAAACTTATTGTATAATCATATTTAGAGTACTTTTAATCATTATCATGTAGATTATATTTTATTTTTTATATTCATTTGTTTGTAAGAGTATTTGATGGAGCAATGGTAACAACTCAAGCTGGCTTAACCTTTGGAGAAAACTCCCTGGTTAAGCGCGCTTGAGCTGGAGCAGTACTGGGATGGGTGACCTCCCGGGACGGACCAGTGCTTCACCTCTGTGAGCATCACCTAGATGCAATGAGTGCTAAGTGGACCATTCGATATCATGAGAGATGGGTTCTTGTTGAACCACTACTCATGAAACATGGGTCAATGAGTTTGACTCGAAACTACACGGTTGAATCCTGATAGCAATATCATAATTTGACACGCTGTGGAAAAATACCTCCCACTTATCAAAGTACTTGATATTAAAAAATTGTTTCTTTTTCAATTTTATTATAAATATGGGTTTCTATTGAAAAACATGGAGTGATTAGTCTATACTTTGTGATTGTTTGATATAAGGGTTTATTTGAATGATATGTGGATATTGTTTATAAATCAACTAAATCAAAACTCATGCATTAGGGTAGTAAGTTCCTTTCCTTTGTTGGTAGAGTGTAGGTGGCTAACAATTTTTTTTGTAACTCATGTCTAGTTATCCTCTTGTTTGATGTCATTCAGACATCACTATGAGGAGTATACAAAGTTAATCAGACAATTTTTTGGTCTAAATGGAATGACACTTCAAGTTTCAAAGCCACCCTTGTGGCTACCTTATATCTAGCCTAATACCAAAGGCAAATTAGGGATCACTGATGGAAAAACTCAAGAAATAATTCTTATCTTTAAATGGATCACAATATGGAGGAACCTTAGAAAATATTGGTTAGACACAAGGTGGCTTTAGTAAAAGGGAAATGGTTTGTTGTCTAGCGTTAAGATAAGCTTCTTTGAAGGCATCCCTATTGTTGGTTACTATGTGGAAAGCTTGACAAGTGGTGTCCAAGTTTTTAATTGGAAATCAAGTATCAAATAAACTTATCCACCTTATTTTAAATTTCATCTTGTGGTTACCTTATATCTTGTCCAAGATTGGTCAATTTGACCTGCTCAAAAACATTGATCCACTTCCTAGAGTAAAATCTCACTCACAAGACCAGGGTTGTCATCATGCAAGTGAAATCAACTCATCAACAAACTATGGAGAGTTAATGGCCAACTCTACGAGAGTAGGTTATCTCTCCTACACTTCAAGATCAACTTAGACTCGGGAGTGTGTTCCTAGGGGCATGCCTCAACAAACATTGAAATAAAACAAAATGCATAACTACAACAACTACAACCAAACCCAAATGTAATCTTAATCCCAAATACTATCCCTAGGTAAAGACAAATTGGTTGCATATGATCCATATGTAGCTGATATGACTATGCAAGTATGACCCACATAAAATATATCTATCAAATTTTCACTTAAGAATGACTCCCTAGTTATATTGATATTCATGGGTGTACATGAAGGACCACCTAAACTAAACTAATGATTAATTCTTTGTTTGTTTTGAATGATTCAAGATTGGCTAGGTGGACTAGAGACTAGTGTCTATTTATTGGGCAACAAAGTCACAAATAAGAGGAAAGGAAACCATAGAGGAAGCATAAAAGAGATGATTTGGGCATATATGTCGTCAAAGCACAAACATCACACAACTTGAACATACTTAGTTATCCAAAATGAAATGCATGAATCCATATGCAACAAACAAATGACTATTACAAAGCTTGTAATACATTAGAATGTTGTTAGATTATCAAATGTTTATCACATTTGTGCCAACAAATATGGCAAGAGAAAACCTTCACAGCTATCAAAGATTTTCCAAGAGAAATACAAATAAGAATGAAGACATTTGTTGCATATCATTTGTAAATGTATTTTAATCTTTACATGCTCCACACCCCCATAACCTTTCTACAACTAGATAGAGTGTTAGTTGAATCTCTAGACAATCCTTTGCACCTACATTGCCTATAATGACCACTAGAAGAACCAACCTGAAGACATGTTTGTGGTGATCTTCCTAGGTTTGACACCCTTGACACTTAAGAGATTATCAAATCTTAGGGATTTGGGGTCTACAACTCAGATCACCAACAAATGGTGTCATTTTTAGGATACTATAAATCAAGAATCAACTTAAAAACTGATGCAAGAGGCAATCTCCTGCCAACTTCTCACATAGTTCCCAACAATAGAAAACACAACAACTTGGTGCTTTATTTGATTTCAACTCATACCATACAAAAATTTAAATTTAACAAATAAAGTTCATAAACAAATTACAGTTGGGCACTTTCCCTTTCTCTTGCTAAAGTGTTATCATGCTTTGTTAGAACCCTCAACACACCTTTCTTCACTCTCAAATTCATTATTTCTTTTCTTCGCCACTTATCTATGCACTCCCCTATCACAGTGGTGTCTCGAATTCCATTCTCTACCTCTTTGTTGGCTTCACAAGACCAACTCCCACTCCCACCTGCACATTCCCTTCCTTTGTTGGGCACTTAACCTTCTTTGTTGTGCATACAAAGGCTTGTGGTCTTTACTTGGCCGAACCTCTCTTCTCCTTTGTGCATACTTTTCTTTTATTCTCTACTGTGCATTTTCTTTTACTTGTAGCACCTCTTCCATTCATTTGTTGTGCATAGAAATTTTCTATTGGTTTGCTTTCATATCATTCACCTAGCGCATGCTTTCTCATTAGTTGTCCTCATTTATTTACTTGTTGTGCCCCTTGTCCTTGAACTTAAGCTCAATGCCTTCTCTTTTTCTTTTCCTAGTTTGTTACCCAACCGATCTTCTACTCTTCTTGGTGTCTTTTCTCCTTCCTGTGTAGTGCCATTCTCCCTTGTAATTTATTATTTTATAACT
Organism: Sequoia sempervirens; assembly: GCA_007258455.2. Lineage (NCBI taxonomy): Eukaryota > Viridiplantae > Streptophyta > Pinopsida > Cupressales > Cupressaceae > Sequoia > Sequoia sempervirens. The sequence goes on along the minus strand of VDFB02083970.1, from coordinate 11,482 downwards.
ATTCAATTACCTTCTAATGTGCACCTTTTTTTGTCTCATATGAGCGTTTGGTTTCTTTGTCTTTGAAGATTGAAGCTTTGAAATGCTAAAAAAAATAGTTATTTATCAATCTGAATATCTATAATTGAAAGTGAGTGGCCTTTGATCTCTGATAATGCTTTGTCAATGAGCAGTAGAATATTAAATGTATTAGCAATGGGAAAATTAAATAATCTTGGATAAAAGATATTATACCATCAAAGTAATGTTCGCACAATATCATATCCTCTTATGCTTGAACTTAGATTCCAATAAAAGTTATCATTGAAAGAAGCAAATATGTGGGCTACACCAAACAATGTCATTCATCCATCGACCAATGAAGTTGAAAACTGACAATGATCAAGTTGCCATTCAACTTCACCAAAACTAAGAAAATTTCAAAACTCAATCAAATTGAAGTGAAACTCAAAAATATTTTTGGGTTGATGAGGATTACACCTATACCTCGATGCTCCTGCATTAGACATGTCTGGTAGAAATATTGTCAGCACTAGCTCACAATAGCAGAGTTGAGTAGTTGCACTAGTCTTCTAGGTTGCCATCAACCTGCAACGAACTCCTTCACTATCCAAAGTGTTCCAATTCAATCTTTCTTTCACTTTTTCCAACATTGTGCTAGAACACGCACCACCATCCTCTAATAACACTGCACCCTCTTCTTTTTTCCCCTCATAGACTCACGTCCACCAAATACCTTCCACACTCCTCTCCTCCTCCATGGGTTCAAACCCACCTCTAACCTACCACCTCCACCAAAATCTTGCAACATCTTCCACTATCTCCACAAGCAAATATGGAACATCTACTACATTCTCTTGCTCTCTATTCATCCCACCTTCTATCATCTCATCTAAAACCAAAGTAACATTGTAATCTTGCTTTACCTCATCTTCATTTGCAGTTGCAACATCGAACTTCACTGCAATGCCTTCCACATTTTGGTCAGCTGCAATCTTTCGTTCATCTCCCTTCACTGCACCATCAAGCTTTGATGTCCACTCTTCCTCAATTGCCAACATTTGCGCTAACAAATCTTCTTCACCATTTACTACGATCTCTTCATTGCCCACCTGCATCTTTTCTTCCTTTTCCTCCATGCCTTTCTCACGGCATGTCTCGATTGCTACTTCTTCAATAGGGGCTACATCTTCCTCTTTCCATCTTAGGCCATTGTCCTCACTCTTCTTTACCACTTTCCTCTCACTTTTTCCAACATTCTTTTCCAACTTCTCTATTCTCATATAGATCTTTCCTAGTTCTTCACAAACTATCTATCCCATCTTTTGAAACGTCTCATCTTCCACTTTATGCCAATACTGCTCCCAAAACAGTATCCGCACGGGTCTCCTCATGACCCAACCCATCTTGCCTACTGTAATCACTCTCAATCTGCAAAACACATGATTTAGTCATGGCTTCCAACTCTCAGCTACTCAGGACTCCACTACTTGCAACAACCCTCTCAAGCTCTCCACAACCGCTTCACACACTTTCCTCTAAGTGAAAATTACCTCCCGGTTAGTGATATGTTCACACAACACTCGCAAGTCCTAGTGGATCCTCTCCACTATCAGGACTATCTACTTTGATACCAATTGATGCAAGAGGCAATCTCCTGCCAACTTCTCACATAGTTCCCAACAACAGAAAACACAACAACTAGGTGCTTTATTTGATTTCAACTCATACCATACAAAACTTTAAATTCAACAAATTTGTTGAGAATGTGTATCTCAAACTCACTCCCTATCTCAGTTTCCATCAAACTCATACTTCCCAAAATTTTGCATTCGGTCTTTACCACAATATCGCAGGGTGTAGCTAAGAGGAGTTTGGATTGGCGGTGTTACCTGCCATCCCACGGCGGTCTTCATCAGCCTGTATGGGTGTGTGGGGCCATACCACCACCCTACAACGGTCCATGAAATGGCTGGCGATAGAGCGGGGGGTACCCCGTGATGGTGATTGGAGAGGTTGGCGGGTGTGCGGGCCATCCTGCCACCCTGCAACGGTCTAAGAGATAACCTGCGGTAGTGCGAGGAAAGGTTAGTAACCTGTGATCCCATGGTGACTTGTAATGTAGCCTGTAGTATAGTGGTGAACCTGCTATCCCACGAAGGTAAGTCTAAGTAGTTGTGGTGTTGTGATGGTCAAAGAGAATGGTAGAAGCAAATCACAGTCTACAACTAGTCAACAAAGGCTTTGTGGTATTCCAGTTAAGACTAGGAACGACAGGTAAAGATGTGTGAATGGTAGTCTGATTGTCTTGTGACCATTTCAGCTATTGGAGCAGTTGTAATGTCTAGGTCTGTTCTAGGAAGTTGAAGCATTTGATTCTTGCAACGCTTGGAAAGGTCAATACACTAAAAAATGTGATTGCATAGTGTATTATAATGTGATGGTCGATTAAAAAACAACGTCCTGTTGCTGGTTTTATAACTAGAAAAATGTCTGTGAGAGCACAACTCTGTGACTTGTATGTATTTTACATTATACTGTAATACAAGTGATCTTTGCTTTGGTGTGTGGGTTTTTTCTCCTGTAAGGGTTTTCCCACGTAAAATCTGGTATTCTGTCATAACCCAATTTTCATTGCATTTAAACTATAATATGATAAATTGAGTAAATGAGGAAATTCAATATGTTAAATGAAAATTAGATATTTTTGAAATTTTTGAAAGAATTTGACCATCTTTTTACTATGTGATCTTTTGAACTATCTTATACTTTATCATGATTGAACATTACTGATGAATTGTGTAAGTGCAAGTGTGTGTAAATGCAGGGAAACAGGTTGAAGGATGAGAACACGGTTGAGGTAGGATCATTTAGCTGGATTGAGTTGTAAGCTTGATGTAATGTGGGTGCACACACCACAAAACAACATGATAGATTTCATTTAAACTTTCATATAGGAAATTATATTGACTTGATTCGAAATGATTCAATGTTTTCAAAAAATAGGCTTGTGGAATGATATACATGTGTGATTTCTTATTCAATTTTCTACTTTGATCTCGTGTTTTCGAAATTGAAAGGAAAAAATAGTATGGTTAAACATATAGATGTATGTATTTAAAGGGCATTCTTAAAGGATAAGAATTCCATTTAAAGGATATATGTATGTATTATTCACCACCTTGGGTGAACGAGTCCTCAATGATCACAAAACAACACCTTTTCAACAAGGTACACATTATTTCAGCCTCTTAAAACCTCCCTTATTGTTGTTATAACAGTTAAGATTGATTTATTATTATTATTTATTAAGTAAGCAAGGAAAGGGCCCTGATCCCATGGTTACAACCCAAAACAACAAGAAAAGGAACATGCTAGGAAAACAACACCAACCACCCCCAAAAGACAACAATAGACTAAAAATGAAACAAAGCCAAAATGGCACGTAGGCTAAGTAACCAAAATTGCAACCACATAACCCATTAGCAACATAATCGAAAATAGAATTCCCATATTAATCAATAAAATAGTACACAGACAATTTATGAGATTAACCAAAGTCCAACAGGTAGGAAACCATAACAAAACTATCATGAAATAGCAATCTAAGATAATAAACCTAAGCACCGAAAGTTTCAGAGCAACCAGAGCAAAATGATAACAAAAAGAGAAGCAATGCCAATATTTAGCATTGGCTATTATAGACACTAAAAAATGTCTTAATCGATGTCATACACTCAAATCGGATTTATTAACATCATTTCCTCTTTATCTATCCTATTTTCACTTAATTGATTCAATTAGCCTAGCTAATTAATTAATTACATCATTTTCATCTATTGGCCTAATTAATTAAATTGGGTTAATTCACCTCTTTTCGCACTAACACTTCATCTCATTATATAATTTAAACTCCTAAGTCATCTTATTTAATTAAATATCATTTCATCACCCCTCCCCTATTTATTAAATCATCTAATTTAATAAATATCTCTTAAATAGACTTCTAATTCCCTAATTGCATAAATTAAACCTTGTTTAATTAGCAATTAAATTAATTTTCCTCTAATCAAAGAGAATATTCCCATGGAATATTATTTATCATTTTCACACAATTAAAACTTTGTTTTAATTTGTAAATTAACCTTTTTCCTCATCCAAATGGAATATTCTAAGGAATATTCCTTCTCCTCCAATCAATTCACTTGGCTTCTTCAACAAGCTAAACCCTTTAACCTCTTAAGCAAGTTACCTTTGACCTGTGTGAGCAGTTCAAAAGTGTGTTTGTTTGAGGTAATTGTGAGCCTTTGATTAACTTTCATCATGCATTCTCATCCGTTGATGAGAATCCATGATCCATGCCTCTCATCCTCTTCATCTTGAACTGTTGATTGAGCTTTTTGATCTCAACCATCCATTCCTCATTTGCTCTCCTATAAATAGATCACTATTTGGAGACAAATGGATCCATCTTTTATTGCAAACTTATGTTGTTAAATTTACTTAAATCCATACTCTCAATTTGCACACATTTAGCTTGTTTTTAGTTTATTTTAGTTGCATATTAGCTTCTAGCTTTCATTAATGGCTTCCATGCATCCATCTTAATTTGTAAATAAATTAGGGTTTTCATCTTTTAACATCTTTTAACATCATTTTAGCTTAAATTAGCTTATATTAGCTTATATTAGCTTAGAAATTGCATTTAATTAGATCATTTATAGCATAAAATCATGGTAACTTAGCTTGCATCATGTTCATTTTGTGCATAATTTAGGTTTTTCATACATCAAACACCATGGTTTCATCAATTCTCTTTCATAGAATCGACTGAAACAAGCTCACCATCATGAGATTGGGAAAGGGTCGTCGGTCCACATCAACATGGCACCAATTCCACAACAAGATAAATTTCGAATGGATTAGAATAGATGTTTTGATGGATTTTGTAGTTTAGTATGTTAAGTTTTGATGAAATGTTTGGTTTTAATCTTGTTTGATCGATCTTGTTGAGATTCGAGGTTTAGTGGCTAAATCGCACTTCGATTCCTCATGGATCAAGTGTGGTTAACCCGTACTAATTCATTGGTCACATTCAGGTGCTAGAAGGAGGGAAAACTGATCATTTAGTTGTTTTTTAGCTTGAAATCCATGTTCATGTTGTTTTACAGGTTGCAGAGATGCTCAAAACAAAAACAATGACACTATTTCAATAGCATTTTCATATAGCGACGCCCAAGCAATTTGATACATCGACTCGTATTTAATTGGCCAACACTGATTTAAATATAGTGACACATATTTAAATTTGAAATATTGCGGAATGAAAATGATGACGCTCATCTTCACCAGATCGACGCTTTCAAATTTCAAACCGTGACACACTCGTTTACAGTGACACCCATTAAAACTACGATGCAATCGTGCTCACTGGACTTTCTGCAGAGCGACACCCAAATTTCAAATTGCGACGCCATCATGTGCAACGACGCTCAGCCAAGGGTTTTGCAGGTTTTAAGGCATGGAGCGAAATTGAAGATCTTCTCTTCTATCTTAACATTCTATAATTGTAACAAGCGTTCAACGCTTTGGGGCAATTATAACCCAATTTCATGCTTTCTTACTTTCAATTTTAGGCAACACACTAGTTTTCCATTGGGTTTAAAATGAACGTTCAAAGTTGGATAAAAATGAACCCTCACATCGCATCTTTCAATTGGGCTTAAAATTGAACAAGGAAAACTCATGCTTCAATTGGTGCTTAAAATTAACTCATTATTGCTTTGAAGGATAAAATTGACAATTGCTTATTTTGTTTTGTGACTTTTCAAAATTGCTAGTGAATGCGTATGCAATTCTCTCACGCCATTTGGTGATCTTGAGAAACATAAACATTCCCTAACACTTTGCAAAGTCACCTCCATCTTTCAATTTGGGTTTAAAATTGAACAACCATGCTAGTGTGAGAAAAGGCATGGCGTGTGTTCTCTCTTTGCGGATGCAAGCAAAGATGATCGAACTACGGATGTGCTTACTCACTATTGTTCACCTTTAGAGGGCTTGCCTTGGGAAAAAGTACTCACCCCAAGGGAACGACCCAAGCGGTAAAGAGCATAAGCCAAGCTCTTCCAAATCGATATATAAATTTATTGTTTCAATGAAAATCGTAATCGATGGGAAGCGGTGCATGATAGCTCTCCCCCGGTATCTTTATGATGCGTAAAGCCCTTGTTCTAATGATTGGGAGACCTCTCACAAGGAGTTTATCATTGCATCCCCTAAACTAGATGCCCTTATTACGAACCTTTGTGTAGTAGCCAAAAATCTATAATATTTGTTGATGTCAGGAGGTCGAACCTCCGAAGTAGTCCCACATATTTGTGTTTCTTAGTAGAGATGAAAAGTTTATCATGGGAGATTCATGAGAACTTGAAGCTTGGTTGACCCGTAGAAGTGGGTGTCGTGGAGGGGAGCCAATGTGGTCAAGCTTCTAATCATTTGCTTTCAATAAGCACAGCTAGAGAAATCCAAGTGGGAATACAAAAAATATAACCATTTCTATCCTAGGGTTGTTATTCTTGAGAGTCATTTTAACACTTTGCTTGATTTAAAAATGATCCAAAAACAAACATTCACTATCCAAAATTTCAAAGACTTTGGCTTAAATATGGACTTCTTGAGTTAGCCTTGATATTACTGCTTGTCCTAAGAATTTATCCTTAGTGATTTCTAAATATCTTGACATTAATCTCAAACCCATATTTACTAAAGACAACATAGGCAATTATGGCTTTAACCTCATGATTTTTAGAAATGGATATTGTGAAAGTTATGATGTTTTTGACATAAATATCTAGTTTAGAAACATAATCAAAGACGAGTGTTTGTGGTAAAATCCATTCATTTAAGCAAAGATAACTTGACAAATGAACCTCACATGACTATTTGGAGACTGATTGCTCCCGTTGAATAACCTGATCTTCTAGGTGCTATAATTCAACCAAACTTTGAACTAATAAATGGTGAACAAACATATCTCATTAGCAGTTTGAGAACCTTCACTTTTGAAAAAAAGGAAACAAATATATAGTGGAGAAATGCAACAACCATTCTAGACGAAGAAGAGGAACACGCTGATATTGAGGCTGGAAGGCCTCTATTACTACTACCCGTGTGGCAATAAATATCTCCCTTTCCTCCATTAACTTAAACTGTTTCCCCATGATCTCACGAAAAAATCAGGATTCCTAAGCCAAGGTCTACAGGTCCTCATTTTAGACTTAGGCATCTCACTCCAAAAGCCCTTAAGAAACACCTTCAAGCAGTTCACAAAAATAGAAACAAGTTGGTAGAAAAATTTTATAGGCACGCTTCAAGGTATAGTCCATAATTGTTTGCATTCTTTCAGAGTCAAAATCTTGGTCTTTTTCATGATACTCAACTCCTCTAAATGATTCATAAAACAATTAAACTCCGTAGGGGAAAGTCTCCAACACTCCATTTTAGACGTAGGAATCGTCAAACAAAGTATAATCAAAAGTGGGCATCCATATTTTATCACAATCGTTACACTTTGTTGAGAAAATTTTATGCTCGAGCTAGGAGAGCCCGAACAGGTTTGAACATTCCCCTCCGTCCTCTCATTTTCTAGGATTTGAATATCTTAGAGGTCTACCATCATTTTTGCTACCTTGATCTTTTTGAAACAAAGGTTCACTTCACTAGATAATCTCACACAAAGTAAGGATCACTAAACGAAGGTCAACTGGTCGTCACCATAAACTTAGACATTGTAGTGCAAAAGCAATCAACAACCGCATTGAGGCACTCTACGAAAACATAAACAAGTTGTTGATAAACTTTTATGAACAAACATTGAGAAAATATCTTGACATGTACACATTTTTTATGAGCCATAATCCTCGTCTTTTTGAAGATCAACAACTTTTCTAGATCATTGAGTCTTTAGGATTTGAACACTTTAGAAGTCTAGCATCATTCTCACTACCTTGGTCTTGTCAAAATGAAAGGTCCACTTTAGGTCAACATTGGGTAACATTTCACTCGCCCATTCATCAAAATTCCATCCTTCACCTCATCTATCTTTGCAAAATTTAAAATACACTAACACTTTGGGACTTAAAACATCAAACCAACTTGCTACCTTAACTACTTTGTATGTGAAATGTATCATTTTCCATGCACTTAGTTGAGATAGTTATCATCTGTGAACTAGTTTATCTTGAAGGTCACAAGTCTACCCTAAAGATTTCTAGGTTCATTATCATCCTTTATTCGAACATCAAAACATCAAACTTAAGTCAAAAGTGTTGTTCCAAAATGCTTGCAAAGATCACTCCCCACATCACCTGTATTTTCATCCCACATTATCATCATTGCTCCCAAAAGACTTAGAGTGTCCCTTTTACCTAGGTTTGAGTCAACTAGAGAGTTCAAACATTACAAAACTCAACACAACTCTCCCATAGCTGACACCAAATTTATGGTAAAGATGAGATCACAACACAAGAGAATCATGGAAAAAGAAAAAGTTACATTTACCTCAAGTGATCCAAATCCTTTAGAATTTGATCCTGGAAGTCATGTTACACCATCAAAACAACCATCATCTCCTTCAGGACCATACGAAATTGAAGACATCACCAACAACCCATTTGAGCTCACTAGAGAAGAACTTTTAGAACATCAACTTTTTTAAAGTGTAGCTCCTATCTCCCTGAAATTTGTAGCACAAAGTTTAACATAGGATTTCACCACTCCATCACAAGGGCTAAGTCAAACGTACATACCTAGTCTTGCAACCAGCCTTACTAAATATTTTGGTCACACCTCACCATTTGAAAGTAGTATACTTGTGGGTGTACTCTTGAAACTAATCCTCCACCTCCCACTACCGTTTGGACACCTACCTTTGGTGCTCCTGTTCCTGAAGATCCAAAACAACTAAACACTCCGCTTGAACTTCACTATTCCACCACCACTTCAACATTTCAGGGACACCCTTCTTCATCCACACCTATGAGTACCACAAGTGTACCCACCATCACATAGAGCAATACATACCAAAAATCTCAAAGCAATGCACTAGGGCATGTCAATACCATATCATAAAATCAACCCTCAACGCAACTAGGAACATATTTATCCAACCCTCCCATGGGTTCTTCCATTCCATCTACCATTACCACACCATCTCCTATCAATCCACCTCAAAGCAATCCCTTGGTTACAAGTTCTATCAATCCTGGGAGTACCTTGATCACAAATCCTTTGTTTAAATCTATTGCACAAGGCAATCCTCCAAACATAGGATAAGGGAATCTTTTCAATCAATGGAATCAAGGTCCTAGTGTGTCATTTCCATTGCAAAATTTAATGACATCATCTTTCCCCATAGCTCCCTTTTCTATACCAAATCAATCAGGATCTCAAACATACATTCCTCCACCTCATTCTACCATATTGCAAGGAATGTTAAACCAAGGGAACCCTCCACCTTTCACTACCAATCGGCTAACCACTCAAAACATCAATATCCCTAATCCTTTGCAGATGTCTCAACAACCACCTGCTCCCACATTGCAAACACATTCCCTAGCTCTACAACAAGCACATCAAACTTACCAACAAGATGTACAAAAATAGCAACAACAACAAGCAACCTTAGTAGCACAACAAGTAGCTTTAGCATAGCAACAAGATCAAAAAGCACAACAAACAACCTTAGAACAACAACAACATCAAGCTCAACAAGTAGCCTTAGCACAACAACAACATCAAGCTCAACAAGTAGCCTTAGCACAACAACAAGAACAACAACAGGTGGCCATTGCCTAGCAAGCTCAGCAAGCAGCCTTAGCAGCACAACAAGTTGTGCAACAACAACAAGCACAACGAGTAGATTTATTAGCACAACAACAACAACAGGCCCAACAACAAGCCCTAGTGGCACAACAACAAGAAGAAGCTCAACAACAAGCCTTACTAGCTCAACAATACACCCAACAACAACAACAAGTATCCTATTTTCCTCATACGAACATCATCAATCCAAACACATCATGAAAATATTCGTCACTTTCACAAAATATCACACCTTCATACACTCCATATAATTCATCTCTCATCCCATCATATGTTCCTCTACCCAATCCACAAGACGATCTAGCATCACAATTGAAAGCACTTTCATAGGAAATGTAGGACCTTCGCATGGGAAAGACAAAGAAACCACATACATAGAATTTGTCTCCTTACTCATTTGATTGAAACATAACAATGATACCATTCCCTCCTGGTTTTGAAATCCCCAAATTTTACAAATATAGAGGGAGAGGAAGTCTTGTTGACCATATCAAAGAATTCAACGTCATGTGCACGAAAGTAGCTTACAACGACTCATATCTAATGTTCCTTTTCCCTTGAAGTTTAACAGGTATTTCTATGGATTGGTTCTCTTGTTTGCCTCTTGGTATCAAAATTTTTCAAGAGATCACTGACAAATTCATTGATCACTTCTCCTTCAATCTTGACATAGATGCTAGTCTAGAAGAGTTATATACTCTCAAACAAAATCCAGCAGAAACCTTCAAAAATTTCTTACAACAATGGAGACAAAGAGCTAGTAAAAGCAAGTGGCCACTTCCTGACAAACAACAAGTGGGAATCATTATAGCCAACCTTGATCTAAATCTATCATTCCACTTGGAAATGCAATGCATCACATCCTATGATGAGCTTATTCCAAGAGCCCTTAACATTCAAAGAGCCCTAATTTCACACTCAAGCATACAAATACAAACATCCTTCAACCAGTTCAAATGAGAAACCTCGTGTATGGGCTAAGAACAAAAATCTAACAAACAACGGTGTAGTATACACTAAGGTCATACTCAGTGCTCCTAGACCCAAGAACAATCAAGTTGCTAACATCCAACCAACTGTGCAACAAATGGTACCACCTTAGAACAATCAAATCAATAACACCAACATGCAACCAAGACAAATCAGTAACAAAAAAAGCTATCCCAAACACAAGTACACACAGTTATCGGAACCCATCAAAATGATCATGAAGAAATTGGTAGAGTCAAACTTGATAACACTTCCTAACTTTGAAAACTACCAAGAACCCGAAGAAAAGCCAGCTTGGTACAACGAGTGTGATCTCTGTGACTTTCTTAAAATCAAAGGACATAAAACAAAAAATTGTATGAAACTCAAGAATATCATCCAAGATCTCATAGAGAACGATACCATATCTGTTGAGGTACCAGCTGGAAACCAAGATCTCAAGATATACAAGAACCCTATGCCTGATCATAACAAAACCAATAACAATGGAAAAGCTATGGATTGCACCAATGTTCAACATACTTATTCCAATGTAGTTGCCTCCTATGATAGCGTTATCATTGTTGTCACCATCAAGGGAGCTAGTACGAAATGTGGAGTCACCACA